>JAJMKR010000064.1:0-136552 GCA_030563945.1 Geotrichum australiense | reverse complement strand
AGAAAACTGCAAGTTTCCATGCCAAAAGGTTCCAAGACTATCAGCACCGATATTACTGCAACTTTCGAAGGCTTTGACGGTTCTATAGCTTCACAGAATATGGTGTCGTATGTGCAGAATGTTGATCTGCTATCACTTAATAGATTAAGATATGGTACTAGGCTTTGTAGCAACATTGGAAAGTCAGACAAGTCGAGTTTGCAAAAGGACAAAAAACGAAACTGGTGAAGTGCGCTCCAGATTTGCCAATTACACAACTTAGAGCGAAAGGAGCAAAAAATCATCTTTCCCATATAAAAGAAAAGAGGGAAATTGACCAGAATCGTGTAAAAATTTGTAAATCTAGGACAATTTTACGACTAAATACTGCCCGCGAAGATGAAAATTGTCCTTTAAGAGTAACTGAAAGTGAGGATGAGTTTTAGTAGTAGTAACTCCATTATATGGGCGAATATAACTTTTTAAAAAATCTCATATGATTCTCTGACATCTAAAGTATGTATTTCTATATAATTCTATACTCTTTTAGAATTCTTCTTGAAATCGTGATGTTGTTAAAAAGAGGCTGAGTTTTTTGATTTTTGGAAGGTTGGATTTTTGTTTTGACTTTGAAAGGTGTGGCCTTTTACACTTCAAACCCTATAGTTTTTTTCGTACATTATTGATTGTTATATTGGTGATTTTGCAAGGTTTTACTTTTTGTAATGTAGAGCTTTGGAAGTATGAAGATCTTATATGAAAATTTGTCGTAACCTCCGTATAAAGATTGTACATAAATAGTGATAAATGAATATCATTTTAACAGAGCTTTTATATCCTACTAGAAGACATTAAGAATTGTGGATTGTTTTATGTAAGTAAAAACCTCATCAAGTATATTTACTTATACTGGGTTTTCTAAAGATCTTAAACAAGAATTAGTTTTCCACCGATGAAGAAACCAACTGTATCACAAATTGGCAGATGATATTAGAAAGAGTATAACTTTTAAAGAGACAAACTGCTATTAAAAGCTTGTTAGATTCGTACGAAAAAATTAACAAACAATACCATAAAACTGTATGAAAAATTGGACAATTTAAATTTTAAATCAGATTCGTTGAATTCATTCAGATACATAAGCTAATAGTGTTTTACATCATCATTTGAAAATCACAAAAAAACATTCCCAAGATCTACACATTACTTTCTTTGTCCGTAAGCCTTAGTAGCGTAGTGCCCATCAATGACAATGATATCTTCAGGTCTGTAGTCCTTCTTACCAGAGAAGTAAGAGTTCAAAATGTTCTTGACACCAGTAGCATATCTCTCTTGGGCATCCAAAGAAGTACCGGAGATGTGAGGGGTCATGGCGTTACCAGCACCGTACTTGTTGCGCATAGATCTCCAGGGGTGGTCCTTGGGTGCTGGTTGAGGGTACCAAACATCACCACCGTATCCTCTCAATTGTCCAGACTTGAGAGCATCGGCAACGTCCTGCTCAACGCAAATGGCACCACGAGCAGTGTTGACCAACCAAGCACCTTTCTTCATCTTGGAAATAAGGTCCTTGTTGAAAAGTCCGCGAGTGGACTCGTGGAGAGGAGCGTTGATAGTGACAATATCGGCTTGGGCCAACATCTCTTCAAGGTTCTCAACACGACGAGCTCCAATTTCTTTCTCGAGCTTGGGATCAAGAGGTTGGTAGTCGTAGTACAAAAGCTCTGCAGGGTTGAAAGGAACAAGTCTTTGAAGAACTCTGGTACCAATTCTGCCAACACCGACGGTTGCAATAACCTTACCTTCAATGTCGTAAGAGTCCTTAGCAACAGCAGCAACATCCCATTCACCGTTGATGATTTGCTCATGAGCAGGAACAAAGTTTCTGACAAGAACAAGCATAGTCATGACTACGTGCTCAGCAACAGATTGCACGTTTGATCCGGTAACTTCCAAAACGCCAATCTTCTTTTCGTTAGCAGCGTTAAGATCAATGTGGTCAGAACCGACACCGGCTGTGATACAAAGCTTGAGCTTCTTGGCCTTTTCAAGACGTTCCTTTGTGATGTAACCAGGGTGGAAGGGGGTTGTGATGACGACTTCGGCATCGACAATGTGCTTGTCAAGGTCAGAGTCTGGTCCCTCTTTGTTGGAGGTGGTGACAAGTTCGTGGCCATGGCTTTCGATCCACTCACGAATTCCAAGCTCGTTTTCAGTGCAGCCGTAAAGCTTGGGTTCGTCTTCGGCGTGAGTGCCAGCATCGTAGAGAACAAGTAAGACTTTCATTTTTGTAATTGGATATTTGAAGAAGATGTGTTGTTTTTAATTCGACTAGAGTAGAGTAGAGTAGATGAGATGAGGATGTTTTGATATGGAAGAAAAAATAAACTGAAAAAACGAGCAGACTCAGGCCAATTTATAGAACTCGATGCCAGTGTAGAACAGTATCTGATCGATGATGAAGACTGGATTATAACCCCTCATGAATTCATCATCAATTCCCTAATCTGATCAGATGGCTCATGTAAAGCTCCATATCCGGATCAGAGCACTAAATTGCAAAGTTACAGTAATCGCTAAGCCAGCCATATTCGCACTGAATTAGGCTAACCAGACCATAAAACTGAAACTTTCAAGAATTTCCAAATTCACCAAAATGAAACTATGAACAAACTCTAGGCCCGACAGTTCTAACCTGTGCGGTTCATTCATCCATTAATTCATTCTTTCACTCATCTACTGGAATTGAGCACAATAAGTTAGCATTACCCCACAATTTCAATAAACAGAAAGTTAGACGAATTACCGCATTAGGCATAACTTTAAGGGACGAGCCGCAGAGGAAGGAAATGCCAGCGTTGGGAGAAAATCCGTTTTTCGAATTGGTTTCTGCGGCTTGCAATGCTGGTTTTGGCGAACGAGCGAGATGGATGGGAGTGGTCAAAAGGAATCTCTGTCTCTGTCTCTCTTTCCCCCCAATGGAACAAGGAAAAATGAGGAGAAAAGAAAAAAGAGAACGGGAGCACGGGAGGTCGCTCAACATCCTTGAAAGGCTCAATTGATTGCACAGCTCAATTGGTGAGCAAAGCCGTCAGGTTCAGTTAACAAGAACACCAACTAAGTCTATATTATATGACGTGAGAGGATTATATTTATCCGACTCTGAATTATCGTTCTTCACTAATTCGCTCGTGGCAAGTACTGGGCTGGAAGAAGGTTACTATACACCGCTGTGGTTGAGACGGACGTTGAACTTCAGAATTCCAATTGAATTGCCAAAGTAAGCGTTTTGTACTGTACTGTACGGTATATATCCAACAACGGTGATTTCGTATTTACTTGAAAACCCGTAAAGCGATTGGTGGTAGAGCTCGCCTCACCTTCTAGTTAAAGTAATTTCCTAGACTTTCATCTTCACCGCTGTTATTATAATTCACACTGCGCCGCACTTAATTCTTATAGCGCGCACCCGTATAAGGTGCAAAGGCACATATTCGGCACGCACAGGAAACAAACTGCCTCTTGCCAAATCAATTAAAACTCCAATCTGATTTTTAAAGCTAGTATGAAAAGAATAAAAATACAAGTGCATTACTATGAGACTAATGTTGATTCAATGGTATAACTTATATAAAAGTGTTTTTTTAGCATCTAGAACTACATACAAGGACATATCTCTGTTGATTGAAAAGCCTTCGACACTGAATTCGAAATTTTGATATCGCCAATTCCAAAATCGACAGAGTTATCGGTCCCTGAAAACACAGTACACAGTACAGTATATGATACAGTATAGACAGGATTACCCAAACCCTTTAAAATAAATTTAATAACATAGCAAATAATACTTGAAACAACAAGGGTTAGGCCATTGCAACCCATCCAATAAAATATTTTTCAGCTTCACCACAAATTTTTTCATCGTCGGTGTAGCATATTCAAGTAGTAGGATCAACTAATCAACCAGCCAAACATGTCTAGCAGCAGCAGCATACGAACAGCATTTTCTAATACTCTTAGATCCTTCACCCGAGGTATGATTAATTTTTTTTTCTTCTTCTCCAACCATTTTTGAACGTTGTTCAATTTTGCAAGGCCATTAGTTCAATTCTAACACACCGAATGATCGATGATCTATTCAAAAACAAAAAACAGCCTACTCAACAGCTCCAACCAGCTCGGTTTCTTTCGCCCCCCTCAACTACACCGGCGAAAAGAAACCCGTTCTAAGCAAATCCGGACTCCACAAAAAGATTGTCGGCTACGTTCTGCACGGCAAGTTCACCTCCAACAACACTCTTCTAACCCTGACCGCGCAGTACGTTCTGACCGGCGAGAGTGCCAAGAACCTCACCGACGAGCAGAAGGTGATCCAGTCCATCCGGCCTTTCGAAGACATCAAGATCAGTTTGACCGCTGGGTCGTGCGGATTCCGCAACACGAAACAGGGCGAGTACGAGGCCGGGTACCAGACCACGGCGAGAATGTTTGCGCTTATCAAGGAGAGAGGGTACTTTACGAACTCGGCTCCGAGAAGTTACCAGAGCGGACCAAGGGCTGCTAATGGCCTGAAGCTGGAGATTTGTATGAGAGAGTTTGGGAAGGGAAGAGAGGCTTTCATGGCTGCTTTGAACGGATATGAAGGAAATGATATTAGAAGGCATGTGGGAAGACTTACGGATACCACAAAGATTAGAATCGGTGGTTGCAGACCTCCTCGTGCTAGAAGAGTATAATTCATTGTTTTTGTTTCAATTCCAAAATGTATATATATGTTGTTTTGTATTATAGTCGTGAAATTTTACTTTCGAAAGGAGCACTTGAGCATGAATTACTGTGAGTTAAAGATAGAAATTTTACTTTCAAAATGAACATTTACTTGCGTTAAGGATTGAAATTACTATATTTATCTAAACGGATTGATATATATGAATTATTCTCAAAAAAATGTGTACTGCCCGTTCCACATTTTCAGACTGTAATATAAAAGAAAAAGACTTTACCATGCTCCAGTTAGTCGGTTAAATGGTATTCGGGACCTCATCATCATGCTCTGGGGAGCCTTTCAACGCTCTTGGTCTGAAACAATCTAGATCCCGATCTAGGAATATCCAAGTTCAAATTTTCCTGATCGTCAAAGTCCATAACCGAATTCGAAGGTCTTAAAGTTTTCCTGGATGCAGGTCTTTGGATGCTCAATTCGTCCCCAGCATTTCCATGGTAGATCGAAAACTTGTTTAGGTCAAGCATGCTAGTAGACTTAGCTGATACTGCCAATGGAACATGCAACATTCCGGGAGAAGATGCTATGGTGGATGGAGGGGTTGAAGGCTCATAAGAGCCTTCTTCTAAAATCCTTTGATATGCATCAGAGGATACATTGGATCCTCTTAGTCGCTTATACCATTTGGTGAGTTGTGGAAGAGCTGTAAATCTGATTCTTATAGGCGAGCCTCGCTTGTGCTTGAACATGCAGTAATACAGACTGGACAGTATTAAACAGATGAAAATCAAAATGCTGAAATTGAAAGAGGGTGTAATGGGGTTGATAAAATGGTAAATAGGTTGTTGTACTCCTGGCAGTTCTCCTCCAAGAACATAATGATGCTCGCTAGAATCCGCAGGCAAAAATCCAACGTCAGGTATTTTTGGAGATATAGGAGGTACCTGGCTTGAAGCATACAGCAAAGTTTTCCCGAGCATCCAGGTCAATTCTTTTCCTTCAATATGCGATGCACTTTTGAATGGTGTGACAATATCGTGTAAGCCTCTTTTACGGTGGTTGTCTAGTCCATATCTAACGTCGCCCGTAATGGGTAGTCCAAAGCCAGAATGCAGCACATTGATTACCCAAGAAGCTTTGAAGCAAGCAGTCTCCAGCATTGAGTCTGAAACACCTTCAAAACTTTTACCCGATTTTTTAGCACTCAAAATCTCAGTCCACGAACTTCCACAGTACTCCTCTACATGCTTGCTGAAAGTCTGAAAGTCGTAGTGCCCTCCGAGCTTGAAAATATCGTTTGCAGTGTACCAATATTCACTAACACCCACAAATCTATCGGTAGCAAAATCAATGGCTGGTACGTGAACTCCGTTAAAAAGACATGGGTCGTCCTTACAGCGCATATCTTTCCGTAGCAAGGGGTGCAAAGCATCTAAACATTGTGTAAAGTTTCCGACACCGTGGTATTTTATCTTAGTATCGTCAAAATGCTCGTGCCTTTCGAAATCTTTGGGGAAACATGGATCAAGCAGATGTTTGTCATCTGGATTTCCCATCAGTTTGTTGTATAAAATTAATGATTCGGAATATCTTTTCACAGCTTCATTTGCGCCAAATCCTAGCCATGAAGATACAAACACTTTCCAATCTTGGTTCTTACCGTTGAGGTTCCGTAGCCTTACATGGTACAAATCATTTAGATGCCGTTCAGACTCGGTGGAATTGGGAGAAAAGGCTATTTGCATAGATGCACCTCCCATATCCATAAAACCTAATGATGGTTTTTGCATAATATTATTTATATTACCAGAACCTAGTTCCTTTCCTTCGTATGGATCAGATATGTTATCAAAACTTCCCGTCAAGTAATTCAGAGCCAACCATCCATACAGAGCTTCGGTCTCGCCATCAATGATATTAACATGGGAGTCACAGTCGGGTAGGTAAAATTCCGATTTCTCTTTCAAAAGTCGGCAAGTTTCAGACAAAATCATGTGCTGGTCATCTTCGTCTAACAGTCTCATCCCTGCAGTTGCTAGCAAAAACACAGGAGTTTCATACCTGTGTTCTTTGGGCACACCTTTTTCAGCATGCCGCACCAACTTCGAAATGTGATGCTTCCATAGACCTTTGACCTTCTTTCCTTTATAACTGGAGAGCCCCGGCTTGATTTTCAAGTTGTGTTTGGCATCTTGGTGGATCTGAGGAACGCTGTCCATTATTGTCGAGTTGCTGGCAATTTGTGCCATGATAGATGGGTCTTTCCAAGAGTAAACTTGGACTCGGGAACCACTTGACCCAGCATCTATTATGACTGCGTACTTTTGTGGGATGTGTTTGAGAGGCAAAGCTACACGTTTACGGAGATCAATGAGCTGTTCTGTGTAGTTTGACATGATTAAAAAAGCGAAAATTCAAGCGAATGAAGAACTGCTAACCTCTATGAAGCGGTTTCTTTATAGGTTGTATTCTGGCGAGATGAATAGATGCAACTTTGCAAGTTTGAATGCTAAAAAGTTGAAAACAAACAATGGAGTAAAAATGCAAAAAATAAAAATAAAAAATAAAAATAAGGAACAGCCAGAGCAGCCTTTAAAATTCAAGATACTACCACGCATAATAAGCTTTTATTTTTATTTTTGGGACTTATTATTACGCGCCATTCTAAATATAGGCTGGACTATGAATGGAAGGAGCTACAAATGACGGATGTTCGAAAATAATTCAGACTAATGAGTTTTGGTTGATCATACCAAAACGTCACAGACTAAGAACTGAAGATGTTTGTATCTATACGACTTTAGGGCTTGACAAACAACTTTTAGTTTCGACACATCTAACTTTGAGTATATATATAAACAGATAATACGGCGGTCAATGCCAGCCATTTAAGTGTGGAGCTTTGTGGAGAAATCTTAAAAGGCTGGGTATAAAGAGAACAAAGCTGTGATGATCACTATACAGAAGCTTAGTCCGACTAGCTGAATACGTGGAATTAAATTTCAAGCTAACGAATTAATCACCGTAGAGAACTCAGAGAAAACTGTTCTGGATGAGATGATATGATGCGATTCCAAATCACCAGAAACACACTGATAGCACTCCCATATTTGGCTCCAAATTGATACGGAAGCGTGAATGTATCGTGGTCATATGTCTGCGCAGGTGCTTCGCTCCAATTTTATGGTTGATGCAGTTCGTTCTACAGAAAGTTCTACAACAGCTGTTGGAAAGTTCTATGTAAAATCAACCCCTTCCAAGTCAGGAATAGCTGACTTTCATATTCAGCGTTATTTTTTTACTACAAGGTCAAACAATGACCATTAGAAATTTTGGGCAAATACTCGGATCGACGATATATAAAACAATCTCTCAAGCACATTTGCATCAACAATAAGTGTTACCAGAACAGATCATAAAACATATCATACAATTTTCACCATCGTGATATCTTATTCTAAAAATAGTGTTTAAGGTTCAATACAGCACAATAATATTATGACATAATTTCAAGCCATTTCCATATCTTCATCTCCAAAGTTCCCATTCCAAAGCCCCTCCAAACTGAATTCCTTTGCCCATTCTGTAATGACAACCTTTTCCTCTGGTTTACCCGCTTCACTTTTATCCAGCACCAACTCGTTATCACCCGTCACACCCATTCCCGAACTCTGTTCCACCAGCGTCGTTACGTTCATCTTAGGCACAGTCCACCCGGCAACCCTGCCGTCTCTCCAATCTGTAATCACTGCAGTAGCAGCGGCATTCAAATCGGGAATACCACCTTTCAGCAAGCGACCTTTCTTGCGCGCAACATGAACCAAAAAGTCTGTGACCATGTCCTTGATTGTAGCCGACATGATGTTTTTGATTTCGTATGTGTTCATAAGACGCTCTCGGAGTTCGGGGTCTGAACAAAGACGCTTAAGAAGGAGCGACACTGCAGGTACTGGGTCATCGATTTGCTTTGGAGGTAATGCATTTAGTAAAATCAATCGGGATTGCTCATCGACACCTGATTTTCGTCCTTCAGCAGATGGGAAGACAATACCAGGAGAGTCGAAAACTTTGAGTTTGTTGTCTACTTTGACTTGTCGAATAGATGTAGTGACACCAGCCTGGGCTCCAACAGGACATGCTCTTTTATTAGAACCGTGACGTGCAATCAAAGAATTGATTACAGAAGATTTCCCTACATTGGGGTACCCAATAATTCCCACCGATATCGATCGCTTAAGTTGAGACGAATGAGCGTAGGCCTTGAGAGCTTGAAGAAGGGCTGTGGAGGTCGTTACTTGGTTAAGATCTTTGTGAATGAATGTTTGAGCGTTAGGTGCTGCTGAAGAAGCTGCGAGAGGGATGGTTGGAAATGCAAGTTTGAGGTGTGAATGCCATTTTTTTAGAATGTGACCAGGAACAAGATCTATTTTGTTTAAAACAAAAAGAAGTCGCTTACCAGGACTTGCTAGCACTGTTTGCTCCACCTGCCTTGACCTAGTACCTTCAGGATCTCTTGCATCTAAAACGTACAAAATGACATCTGCATTGTCGATAACCTGTTTGTAAATTTTGTCGTAGGCTTTTCTAGAGTTATCCTTTGTGTCATTCTCTTCAATTTCAATTGGGATTTCAATATTATCGTCGTCTTCCATCATGTCGTCATTTGGATCAACCGCGCCGTGTTCAAAGTTATGAGTTTCATTTTGTACCGAATTCATCAGCGATACGAGGTGACTAGGATTTAGCTGTTTATTTTCCAATTCCACTTGAGCAGCAGCCTGCTCATACGTTCCGAACCCTTGAGAAACAAGCATCTGGATTCGTTCCTGGCTCTCTTTCTCCCTCAATGCAGACAAATCCTGGCGCCTCTTGTTGTCGACATCTCTCTTGAAAGCAAAACTAACCTGATCGGATTTTTTTGTTTTATTAAATGATAATTCAGGTCCCTTTTTCGCCCGTTGCGGACCGCCTTTTTTCTGAATTCCACCCTTTTTATGAGAGTTGTTATGCGATTGTTTTTTATTATTCTGTTGCACTATTCGTTTCCCCATTTTTTCTGTAATGAAATTTTGATTATTGCTCGCTTACACTGAGAAGAGATTTGGAACAAAAAAAATTTTGGAAAAAAGGTTCCGAAAGTTGAAAATTCAGTGTTGGGAGGTTTGCCGAGTGTATCGTGTACTGTACAGCTTTTACGTTTTGAATAATTTCAAATCTAATCTGTTCAATTTCTTTTTGGCTAATTCTAACTTTTAAGCCATAAGTATTGAACATTTCCAGTGAATGGAAGACCCTCTACATTGGGATCTTATATTTTTGTAAACAGTGAGTATGAGCAATACTAGACAGCTCACACCGTACTTATATTTGCATTTATTGAAACATTCATGTCGTTGAAGGGAATACCTATAGAGACAATATAAAGAGTTTTAAAAATCTAAGTCTTATGTTTTAAACTTACATAGCTAGGTATGGTAAGCCATAGTCTAAGTACTTTGTTCAAAAATGGCGTTCATGTGCAAATCGTGTAATAGTGATAAACAAGTTGCGTGCAGTAAATATTGAGCTGAGAATGAAACTCTTAAGCTGACACCTAAAAATGAACTCTTACTTTTGTTCTTGAAAGTGATTTCAAACAGCATAGATACTGTGACGGAACTACAGGGGATTACTGGTATGCCAGGGCTCTAGAATCTTCTGGAGTATCAATTTTCACTAATTAGCAGTAATGCCATATTATTAAATACATGGGACATGGAATCTCCCAACCACAAAGTGTAGGCTTAGGGTTTATTCTAGCTCATTGGTAATATTATTTCAATTATTTTTAGCACTGTTCCCTTCCTTTCCACTGCTATCTTCTCCACATCCTTTGTTAACTTGTATATTAATCAATATTCAAATTACGCATCGAACGCCATTCAACATCATGTCTCTTGCCAGCAAAACTCCCAAGCCCGAACCTTTCCGCGTCAACCTCAATGTGACCATGATCTGCCCCGAGTGTCGCATTGATCCTCCCATCATCGAGGAGCGTTTCAGCGAAGGCGACATGGTCTGCGGAAACTGCGGACTGGTTCTTGGTGACAGAATTGTTGATACACGATCCGAATGGCGTACGTTCTCGAATGACGATCAGGGTAACGATGACCCAAGCCGTGTTGGTGATGCTGGAAACCCGCTTTTGGATGACAACCAGTTGGACACTATCATCGCAACGGGGTTGCCCGGATCGAATTTGGGACGAGACTTGAGCAGGGTCCAGAACAAGTCGTCGCATGATAAGAGAGATAACACCTTGCAACAGGCGTTCTCGAGAATCTCACAAATGTGTGAAGCCTATTCTTTGCCAAAGACAGTTCAAGATTCAGCTAAACAAGCGTTCAAGTTGTCGTATGAGGATAAGAAGTTGAAAGGTAAGTCAGTTGAAAGTTTAATGGCTGCTGCCATTTTCTTTGCATGTCGACACTCCGGAGTTGCAAGAACGTTCAAGGAGATGTGGGTTTTGACCAAAGTCCCCAAGAAGGAGATTGGCCGAACTTTTAAGATTATGGAAAAGTTGCTCCTTGATTTAGGTATTAAGCCCTCACAGACAACTGATACACGGCAGTTGTCACAAACTACAGCTGCTGATTTGATGCACAGATTCTGTTCTCACTTGGGTCTGTCCCCTCAAGTGACTAGAGCAGCAGAGCTGATAGCCAAGAATGCCAAAGACGAAGGTACATTGGCCGGTCGTTCACCAACGTCTATCGCGGCCGCAGCCATCTACTTTGCAGCTGGTTTGTTTGGTGAGGGTTTGAGTGCTTCTAAGATTGCGGATAAAGCAGGTGTTTCTGATGGTACAATCAAGACCAGTTACAAGTTTTTGTGGGAAGCAAGAGAGAAACTTGTTGATCCAGAATGGATTGAATCTGGTAAAGCTAACTGGGATAAAGCTCCTCCTGTTTAATCAATGTGAGTTATCCTGCCGAGGGAGGGCATTTTGTTATTACAATCATTATTATTTATTTGTTTATTATTTTTTATTATTTGTTTTTTGAAACTTAACTGAATGGATAGGTATGTTGAATTTGGGCTGGAGTGATTGACCAGAAACATGAGAAAATCACGGAAAGAGGATTTTTAAATTTTTTCAATTTTTTTTATCATGAAATTTTTTCAAAGATATTTTTATTCTTCTTCTCTTACTCCTTTGGAACTATGGGGATGGTGGACCCTTTTCATAGGTTATTTGACGATTGGGTATATGAGCGTATTGTTATAGGAAAGTATGTATATATATGTACGTATATATACAAAAAATCAATGCCTCGAGTTGCTGCTTGATCCAATTCTATTGTAATTTGACATTTATAGATGTTTTGTAGACTAAAAGGTCTCGAATAACCAATATAACTGGTATATAATATAATACCGTATAAGACTGAGTACAATGAAATTGGCTATCGAGTGCCGAAGTCCTGAACAGCAAAACAACTAGAGTAAATACTTATTTGCAGGTATGACTCTACAGCCTATATCCCGGATATACTCATGTCAAAATCGTTTGAGTTACATTGTATTCTGTATAAACGAAGGTCATGATTTTGAGCAAGAGGTGATTAATATAGAATTTGATCATGAACGACTTTTTACACAAAGATTGGATATGTTTTTGTTCATTTCTTGTTTTACAATTCATGGCTCAATATAACTGGCATGCTAGAGTAATAGTTAGCCTAGTGCTCGTTTTTACCAGTAAAAGGGCAATAACTTTTACTAATGGGAGTGGCTTTGCACATTGAATATATTTCGTTCACTTTACTGTATACGATATAGCTTGTGTATTACTCTAGTTGAATTTACTATCATCTTCATATTTCAAACTGTCTTTTATCTAATCAGATTTGTGACTAGACCGGTTTCTTGTGTAGCGATTATGTGACACGAATGAAAAAATTGGTGTTCTGTAGCTAGTTCTTGGTCATACGCAGTTCTGAATACTCTTTTGAACGTCCAAAGTTGTTGAGCGATGTACTGTACATATAGCATGGTATAGTATTTCGAAAAGTATGATACCAAAAGACAATATATGAATGAAAGCCAAGTTGATCGTTTCAGATTTTAGTAACCTTCACGATCAAGTTTGTTATTGTTGTAGCATACATAAAAACGGTAGCTGGGTGATTAGTTGCCATTTCACAAAAGATGGTGTTACATAACAACATGCCGATTCTCTCAAAAAGCTTTAGTCGGTGCGAATTCTAGTAATCAACCTATACAGGGTTGAGATTATGGAACGGTGCACGGAGTTGAAAAGGATTGGTATATGGTGAAGGCTCCGGAATATCAAGCAATTAACGGCTACACGAATCAAAAAATTCAAAGTGAGTCCTGCATTCCCCATGCTATTGAAAATATGAGCTATAGGTATATCTGTTAATTCTGTTGCAAAGCCCGATTCACTTGCAACGCGTTTAGAGGGAGAAGCATCCTTTCTAAGAGTCGTTCACATTAACATACGTTAGTTATTAGAGCGTGAGCTTTGAGGGTCTCATTGCATGATGCTATGCTAAGGACAGAAAACTGGGTATTTTTTTGCTTACATCTGTTACATAAAGGTATGGCTCATTGGCTATAACCTCAACTACTCTCAAGCTTTCGTGACGTGACACTTCATTGCAGGTTATATCATACGGTGTGAATGTGACATTTGATCTATTGCAGAAACAATAAAAATCCCAAAACTGTAGTTTAAGCGTACCATAATATGGCGCACTAGTCCACTACACCTAAATTTCGTATATCAGATAGAATCAAGGCAGAGTTAATAGCCCCCACATAGCGCAACATTTAATTTTTCTTGATCACCAGGTATTAGTCTGCTTTATTCTGCGAAACAACTTTAAGTCAAGGTTTAGTGCAAAGTGATATAATCTTGATCTCCAAACGACTCGGGGCTTAGCTGTGTGCTGATCAAATGACTAGCAAACTATAGTTGTGTTTTTGTTACTTGTCAAGAGAGGTCTAGCAAGAAAAAAACGTGCTTGGGAAGTATAGAGACGCATATTACTCTTGCGGACAACGGTCATTTTGAAAACCTGAATTTTCTGATCGTTTTTGTGCTGAATCATAAATATAGGTTTATGTACTTGTCTATGATATCCTATTGGATACACGGTATGTGTACGTGAATGTGTCTTCAGTAACCAGATCGTGTTCCGTTCGCAACCGGTTTGTTCGTTTTCAATATAATCTTATAGATAAAGACGACGTTTTAGCGATAAAAGCATAATTTAGAGCTTAATTCTAGTGCTTATATTGACACTGTACTGCACAGTTGTCTTATTTGTGACGACCAAACATGTGCTTTATCCAGATCTGAGCCTTTTCCTTGTTGTTCAACAGTTTGAGACTGATGGATCTTCATCCTGCCGGAAAAAGCATAAATAGGCTAATCTAGTGGACCAATAATCTTCGCTATAGCTATGGTCCATATCTATAGTACAGTACAACCTTGTAGTGTTGTTACGTGCTTGAAAAGCTTTGGCTTGCCTGGAAAGTTATTGTGACCTTAAATGAAATATATGATACTTTATGATGGAGCGTATGCCTACAAGCGAAGGCTGAATTTCATCACTGTTTATAGAACCCCAAAAAGGTCAAGTTGAGTTGGAAATCACTACTTGCCTTGCAACTGTTGGAAAGTATGATATTTTGTTTAGTTGTGGCTAGTTTGACACATTTGAAGATATCTGCAGTTGATTCAGCTAGAATATGCAAATCTATAGATAACTTTAAGTTTCGAAAAAACCGTGAATGAGAAATTGGTATCGTTAATATTGAAAATACCACTGTTCTATGCAATAAACTGCTACAACAACCCTGGTTTGATCCCCTAACAAAACCCCCGACTTTGAGTGAGTTGTGAATTCGATTTACCCACATGGTAAACCGTGAAATCTTCCTATCACAAGAACAGACATTCACACGCCTTTCACTCCTAAAGTAAACTAATCCTTTGTTCACCAACTATATAGAAATACGCCAACATCACTTTCGTCAACTTCGATTACTGGCTCTTATGACTTGGCCTGTCTTAATACACAATTTGTCAAACACAACAAACCTATGTTGTGATGAAATTGCTTCATGACGCTACTACTGTCCGAATGTTTCGATATGGTCAGGATGAATTTGTGTGCACATTGAGAATAGCATATAAAAATGCTTCTCAAATCCATCTTTTTTTTGTTTATTTTTAATAATAATCAATCAAACCCCGACCAGACCTAGTTTCTTCAAAGCCAGTGAAATCCCCTCTGAAAACCAGATCAAAACCAAATCAACATATCAGCCAGTGAAACCATTCAAATTTAACGATGAAGCTCACTCACTGCAGTCTTCTAATGCTCGTGCCCTCAGCTATGGCCCAGCTCGATATTTTAAACTTTATAGGAGAGGGCGACTACTCAGTCGTCCCCATAACCAACAGCAGACTAAACTCCTATCTTTCCTATATAAGCACCATGACAGTAAACCCCGGATACAATCCCGAAGCTTTACAAGCGTTCCCCGTTACCGAATATCTTGAATGGATCTCCCAGATGGTGCCTCCAGATGTATATAAAACCTATGAAGTCATGGTCACTAGTGCTTTTGGTGCGCTGGATGGCATTTTTACGGCTGACGTGAACGACGATGCTGATCACTCAACACGAACGGTTGATGCGGAACCTACTAACGTTGCCACTACTAGGGCGCCTGCTAGAACTTCAGGCGAGGTTGAAGATGATGAGGAAAGTGTTACACCTAATTTCACTACGACAACTGTCCCAAGTGTGACTTCAGCGGCTGCTGCTGAGACAGAAGTGGCTGAGGAGACCAATGAGGGCTACGCTCTTAAAGCGTCGCTGGCATTGGGAATTTCTGGCTTGTTGGCTATGTTGCTCTAAAAGCTGGCTGTGCCACTCTAGCTGACTGGGTTTCATCATGAAAGAAGCTGAAAACAAATCAGTGACCAGACCATCTAAGACCTACTTATTTTACATGATAATATATTTATATTACAATTTACTAATTATACGCCAATTATGTACTACTACAGTAAATGCATTTCAAATACCTTTGAAATATATCCGTAAATTATCAGATAAGACTGCCTTGTTTCATGATTTTTAAAAGACATAAACGTTAATAATTCAAAATAACTAGAGGCAACATCGCCAATGATTAATAGCTTTATAGCTGGAATTGGGCCAGTTGAAGTTAATATATGAAAATATGGCTGGTATATATCATAAAATTGATTAAAAATATAAAAATCAAAACACTATTGGACAACTCAAAAGAATACTCAATTTCATTATTGGAGTCTAAGAAACCCCCCCTTCTTAAACTTACAGTACTACAGTATATATGTGTAATTGATCTTTGTGTTTTTTGAAACGGCGTGCCATTGGTAAATCCCCTCAAAGGTGAGTCGACAAACCTTCTACTACGGCCCTAAAATCAGCTGAGTGAGAATTGTTTTGAAGAGCTTCTCTCGATGCCAACAAGAGAAGGGTGTAAACTCAATTTATTTATTTATTTTTTGTTTTTGTTCTCGCTTTTGAAAATTGCAATAATGAATGATGTAGAGCGGTGTGAAGAAATAAATGTTTGCATATAGATTGTAAACATTCGTGATTGGAGTTGGAAATGCTAACTTTCAAAAAATGAAATCGAAAATCGAGTGCTCTAAAGGTTTTGGTCGTACGATTCTGAAAAACAAGGTGCATGATTGTGGTCTAGAGAGCTTGGGCTTTGGTGGTTTTAAGAGCAGGTAAGATTGTGATTGAAAAAAGTGCAACACCAGTTTAAGAATATTAGTTGATTGGGTGAAAATAAAATGTGAGGTGTAACAATCGCTGGAACTTAATGTGCCCAATGAATGGGTGATAATGGGAATTTGGACTGTTCAGATATGTTTGAAATCTATAATCTTTTTTATCAAAATTGTTTTTTTGCATGGTTTGATTTCTAGATACACAAAGCTTTACTCATTTTTTATTAGGAATAACGACCCTTTACTTCAAAATGGAAAAGTTTAGGAGTAATCAGAAATTTTTTGAGTCAAAATAATTACCAGTATATTTTCGAATAATTGATTTTCGTTTTTACTCGTTTGAAATTTTTAAAGCTGTGTAAAATACCAATTGATTGAAAATCCAATAACTATCACAGCAACGCTTGTTGTGATTGGAAGAAAAGAGAACTAACTAATATCACACAACTTTACAATGCTTTTTTGTTTATACGTTTATACATTTTTATTGTAATTTGTAAAATTGCGTAGGTCTACTGTTAATTACATTTGAAATTGTTGATAGTCATGTTGTGGTATTGCACCATACCGCTTGCATTTATTGATAAATATTGAGAAGCGCAATATGTAAGTAGAAACTAGAATTTTGTGAAGGTTGTAAGTAAAGTCGCTGGCAACACTCAAGGTATAGTTAAATTTTGCAAGTATATTTTGAAGCAAAAGCAAAAATTTGAATCAACCTTTGACAGAGCCAAGTATGCTAAGATTTTTTTATTGGAGAAAAATATAGCGTTAAACTGCAGCATTTCCACAAATAAAAAGGAGGTGTATGTTGATTGCATCATGGTGCTGCAGATTTAAATATACTGGTATAGCAGTTTATTTTAGTTACGCGTAGAATATACTGAATTTATTTTTAGGCCTTTAAAAACAATTTAATTGCGCTTGTGTTCGTAAACACACAAATATATATAAGAAGTTATTCAGAAAATGAATTTAGTTTAGCTAAAAATACTGGATATAAAAAATCAAGCAGCATTTGCAATGTTCTGCAAAGCAGAAATAAACCCGAATCCATTTTTAGGTCTTCAAAAACGATCCCTGGCTTTTTCATATAAGCTCCTTCACAATAAGCTTTTAGAAGGGCGTACCATTGGTAGATCCTGGTGGAGGCAAGTTAACAGGTCTTCCACCGGGGCCCCAGGGCTCAGCAGGACGAGGTGGTCTTTCGGGAGCGTCCTTTGACTTCAATAAAGGTTGTTCAGTAGCGGATTTCATTTGGTGTTCTATCAGAAACTGGAATAATATTTTGGTACAAAAGTTGAGCAGGACTGTATATTTATAGAGAAAAAATAGATCTTAGGTAGTTGAGTGCTGGGCAATGATAATGGAAATTGGAAGATGATTGTTGGTTGTGTTTTTCTTGGTTTTGATTTTGGAAATAGTAGTTCCTAAAGCTTTCTTTTATACTTTTTTTCTGAAATAAATACCATGTATGATTGTGGTTTAGATAGACTACTTCTAGCCACCACAGCAACATATGTGATGGTGATTAGAAAAGGTGCAACACCAATTTATAAATAGTCATGCTTGAAGTGTCTGGTACGAGATGTGTGGAAAGGGTACGGTATGGAATGTGTGGAAATAATTTCTGGCACAGTAAGTCCAGACTGTGAAGAGATAACTTGTGATAGGGTTCTGAGTGTTTGGACGAGTATGGGCTATATTTAATCACGGGGTTGTTGTTTTTGGTTTTTGCTAGAAATAACTTCCCGCGCAGACAATTTTTGGCATGCCAATCTGAATAACATGATAAAATATTTTACAATAATTCTTGAGAATGTGAGTAAAACTAGGCATATCGTAAGTTTATTGCAAAGGAGGTTGACTTTTACTTTCAGCAGTTGAAGTTTTGAAATAGTGCAATCTATCAACTGATTTAGCAATTGATATCTATTACAGCAACATTTGTTGTGGTAATTATAAAAGAGAAAAGGGAATTGTCATCACTTGGTTCCCTAAAGCCTACTGAAAATGTGTTGTGATCAGTACTTATAAGTTTACATATCCTACTATATGCCAATAGTCATCTGTGGTCAGGCGCACTTATGATCAGTTTATTGTATGCTGGCTAATTATTTGTAGGTTTACATGAAAGAACGTCCATACTAGTGAAAGTAGAAAAACGTTGTCAATAAAAAACAGTCATTATTATATTATTAGGCGCCTGCTTTCTAAGATAAAAAAAGAGATCGTTAGTGGTACAATCGGCATCAATCTACGATATCTGTGTTATAAAACAAATTGCATAGTTCGAGAAAAGGTATTCAAAAGTTCCATATGTTCAGCAAGTGTGACCAACTGATAACATCATCAAAAGTTTCCAAAATATTTTTACTCAAATCAAGTATAGCAACAATCTCTACTCTAGGATATAAGCTGGATATAGCTAAGGGGGAAAAATTTTACAACAAATGAACTGGTCACAGATAATATCCACAAGGTCCAACTACAAAACCATCCCTCGAGAACCTTCTAAATGCTTCAGAAAAGAAAAAAAAAATGATGCTTTGTATATTGGTGCATTGAGTTTGATTGTGTTCCTGAACTTGGAAATGATGTTTTAAGACATTAAATTATAAAAATAATACTCGATTGCAATTCAGCGATTGAAATTTTTCATTTATTTAGTGACAACGAAACGGAGTGTGTTTAGTAACCTGTTTCTGAAACTGAGTGAAGCGCAATACTATTAATATTTTGGAAATTTAATACATACGGAAACTGTGAATGAGCACCGAGAGAGTTTTAAATGTACTCGGAAAAGTCTTTTGTAAATAAAACAATAGAGCTCCGAGGTTGGGGTGCTTAAGTAGCTGGTTCATTTTTGTGTTTATACAGTAATAAGTTACTAATAGAAGATCATGAGGTGGCTAGCAAGTTTCAGCAGTGTCCAACTATAATCACCAAACACAGAGTATCGTCAAAAAATCCTGTACTACAATATTGGTATTCACCTTTATTTAAGTGTTGATAGTAACTTCACAGCTTAACACTTTTAGAATAACACTAATTCAGAACCCTTGTGCCTAGAAAGTGCATAAAGTGATTTTAATAAGATCTTTGCCAGATTAAATGTATATTACATTTATAACTAGCAAATGCATCGTACGTATAGCCATATTGGTAATATATTTTGATGTAACCAAAAAAGTTTTTAAGACAGCTACAAAATTGAGTTCCAACAAAAGAGAATGGCTAACTTGGTTAGTTTATAAGATTACCTTTGCTTTAAACATTATCAGTTGTGGTGCCAGCCTTTGCCACCAACAGTGACAGTTGCCAACATCTTTCATAGAAACTCTGGAAAAAGCCTTGTTGAAAAGATTTCAAGGTGATGAATAGGAAACCTTTTCTACTGCCCTTGAAGAAATATCTACCTCTGCAATTTACGACGTATATTTGGCTGGAGTATTGTGTGAGTTTAACACAAGCTACATTAGAATAAGTTATATTCGATTTCTCCAAGAAATAAGTTTGAAAATAATTCAAATTTTTAGAAAGAGCTCTCAAAGGTGAATTGATTTTCTACCAAAAATTAAACATTTATCCTGGCCTATTTTTAAGATGCTTCCTAAGGATTGCAACAAAAGCTGTAGGTTCGTTGCAGTGAGAATCAAGAACTAGATTGAAAACTTGTGTAAAGCTATATTCACTTCTGGTGGTAAAATGGCTATTGTCAAACTAGACAAATTTCTAAAGTTTTCCCTGCTCGTGTGTGAATTGAATCGTTTACCTGGTTTGCTAGGAAATAGTGACCTGTTTTCATGTTGTAGTTTTACATTTCAATGTTGAACGGATCATAAGCAAATAGCCTAACGGAACTTAGCTTTAAATTTGTAGGGCAGAGAGATACTGATGTTGTGATAGTAGAAATTGTAGTGTATGGATAATATATCTGGTAAAGTTAAAACTCCACGTATACCCTCATTAACTATTTTGGTTGAAGTGAATAGACAAATGATAAATATTTCATAACTACTACTTTAGGATGAATGTACATACAATTGATTCTGATTTATACATGAACTCTTACTGGGTAGTTCACTATCATACACAATATCTGGCTAACAAATGTGGCACTACGTTTATAAAAAGTATCTTCCTTATTCTTACAACTAACAACAATCGTTCTATAGGTAACTAAGTTCAAATTAAGTATATAGTGTTAAAAAATTGTTTGGATATCCAATCGCCATAGCATTTCAATAACAAGACACAAAAAAACTTTCACAAATTAATGTAAAATTATGGATTCGTCAAAAAGCCTAAAAAAAGGGGTGTTATTCTATTATAAGAAAAAATATACAATAAAGTAAGGCAAGCATGAATAGAAACTTGATAGAACTTTCAGGATTGTATTTCTGATTGAATATACCTTTGTTATCACTTAATTACAGTACATGAAATTGAAAAAGTGATATTGAAATATGATAATTACTAGTGTACCTTAATTTTTACCTTAATTTGATGATTTTTATACAAAACGGTTGTTTTGGTTCTTCCTTATAATGGCTATAGAAATCATGATATAGCAGTAATGGCTTTTGGCAATCCAAGCCAAAAAAATTTCATATATTCCTATTAATTTACCACTGTATTTACCGTAAATATAATGATATATCGATAGATTATTTCATGCTAAATGATAAGGCAAATTCATTATAATCTTTATGCGACGCTTTTCGCTAGCACTATCACATTATCTTCCATAATACTTGTTAATTCTTATATTTACAGCCTAACCCCATCAAATTTAACAAAAAAGTAACGTCTTGAAAGGTTATATTAAAGATCGTAGGGATCTCATACCTGCCAAAAAATTAAAACACGCTATATCGATAACAGAACAATAGCATTTCAGGGATTGCGCCAGAATCATCAGCAAAATACAAAGATGAGCTGTATCTTGAATGAGCCTGTGTTGAACTCTAAGGAGGCTCCTATACGACCACCACGCCCGACTGAACCATGGGGACCAGGGGGTAGACCTGTCCACTTACCCCCACCTGCATCTACCAGCGGTATACCTTTTTGAACATTCATTCACAAACTACCTCGGGGATTTGGTATCTTTAAGCTAGATATCTTTAAGCTAACCTTTCAAAGTCTCGCATACCGGCATATATGGCATTTTATTGTAGGGGGAGATACTTTTACTTTCTGGGATATTTTGGCAGGACGCAAATAGCAAAATTTTGCATCCCAATATATATTAGTGCTAAGTGAAATGGTATATAAGTAATATGTTTTTATTATCAGTAGATCAATGTATATTTAATGGCAAATTCCATTAATCGTCAAGTGCAAGCACCTGAAAAAACTGATATACAAATACAAATGGAGGTTTCTCTAAAATTTATACTCTAGTTTCTGCCAGTTCTTTTACTGTAGTCTACAGCGTAGAGGATTCACTGAAGATATTTTGAATAACATAGTCTGTTAAATATTACACATCTCGTTGAAACTAGCTCTTTCTAGTACAGCAATTATTAGAAGAAGTTTATATTTTTGGACCAATCACCATGTAGTATTCTATAGTTCTCTTTATATGTTAAACGATCGTTCTATATTGAAAGTTTCAATACAGTACAGTAACTTGTCAAAGTCACTGTAAGTCATTAATTTGTTTCCATAACCATACTAATCTCCAAAAAGCTAGCTTTTTGTCATATTTGAAATGTAAACTAACAAATTAAAACATACTTATTAACAATACAATAAAAATCCAGTTTCAGTCTTCTTCAAAGTCTATATAATCTGTACACAGGAATGCCACACGTATCACTCTCAATTCCACAAACACGCACCAGAAAGCATACTGTAGATATTTAATGTTCATCCTTAGTTAAAATTCATTGAATATAAGTGTTTAAATTTCCTTCAGCCTCTTTCTGAAATCTTTAGTCCAACACCTCATCTCCTACATCCCTCCTGACGAAATCTTTAACCAATTCTAGTAATTCATCTCATTTCACTAAATATACTCAACAGCCTATTAGTTCTGTTTAATTTAGACTAAAATTATAGAAATCCCTTACTAGTGACATTTAGTGATTCAAGTAAATAATCTAGGACTTTTGTGACGTACTGTACTTGCATACAACATATCTGTACGACGACGAGAGCGATGAAGGCTATTTGACATAAACGCTACTCTTGGAGTTAAACTAATACTTTAACTTACTAGCAGGTCTAACTTTTGATAGATTTAATAGATTAAACTCATGAAAGTTGATATTACATATCTAAATCTTGTCGCAATATGTTTGAAAAAATGTCATGGCTAAATATTGATTTTTCATACAATTTTATGGTCACACATAAGTCCAACAGCAAATATTTGCAAAAAAGCAGGCCATATATTGGTTCAGCTAAGCTTCCCACCCTTTTCAATAGAGCTTTAAATCGGTTGTCTAGTTGTATAACACGTTAAAATGATGACGCCACCATGACTAGCGTTTGTGCTAAATCGCTTAAATCTCCAAGAACATTTATTACTTAGCACCTACAAAATGAAGCATTGGTCCTACTGCCGAAGTTGTCTTTGTAACACATGCACATAAAGCTGACACATCCCGTTACAAGCGTAAAAGTTAACCCACCACGTACTGTACTAGTAATTTATATGGAGGAATCCACAATCACACTCACAATAACTCCACACATTTAACTTAAGTTGCTCAACGTGTCAGTTATCAACCTCAATTATCACCATTCAACACCCACACAATATGTCAATTGAGCCCGATACTGAAGTATGCACTACCTCTGTCTGTTTTAGTTTAGAAAGCTAACTTTTTTAAGCCTCTCTGGGTGGATAACACACCTCAATCCACATCGTCAGCAGCTCAGCCAACAGCTCAACCGGCAGCTCAGCGTTCACAATCTATTGTGTCTATATTCTCACTAGAGTACTACATGCCCTATTTTGATATAGACACTTCCCAAGTACTGTCCCGCTGTCTGCTTGCGCTCAACCCGTTTGCACCAACTCACTTATTTGACATTCCTAGTGACCTAGAACAGTCCTATGCAGCACCGGCCGACTTCTACGGTCCCTTCTGGATATCTACGACAGTTATCTTTGCGCTTTTCTTCAGCTCATCTCTTACCGGGGTGTTCTACTCGGCTTACAAAGGGGTGAAATACGAATACCAGTTTGACTTACTCTCGGCGGCAGCAACAATACTATATTCTTATACATTCTTCTGGCCTCCGGTGTTGTGGTTTTTATCATCGTACATGCTAGACCCAGAAGCAGCGGCGCATTTCGGAAGCCAGGCATCGATCTCGAAGTTGTTGTGCCTGTTCGGTTATGCCAACATTATTTGGATTCCAGTGGCCGTTCTGGCCGTGTCACCCTTAGCAGGAGCATTCCCTAGAATTGCCGATTTGGTGAGATGGATTGTGGTGGCTGTCGGCTATTTGGTGTCGACCGCTGTTATTGCCAAAAACTTGAAACCTTGGTTAGTACCAAACACGGAAAATAGCGATAAGAAGCAAGGGCTTGTTGTGTTGGGATTGGTGTGCTTGTTGCATGTGGCGTTGGCAATAGCTATCAAATACTTGTTTTTTGGTAGTTTGAAGCAAATATCTAGTTGATCTGGATATGGAGTGAATAACTCATAGTAGAATATATGGAACATGTGGTATGATATGTATTGATCATGTTCGTCTGGATAGTAGCAGCTACTTAAATATAACTTTTCATATTGATGTTTACTTGAAAAGAGAGCCAAATGTTCAATTGTTGGTGCTTTGATTCATTCGTATTTTTGAAAGGTGCATAGGATCAGAGCTTTCAAAAGATAGACATGATGAATTTTGTAGTTTCTAACATAGGTGTCGAAAAACGTAGACTATCAGTGTATAAATTGCGTCACCTATACACGCACTAAGGATTAGCAACTGGAGAATTTCAACATTCGGCTTAAACGTGTGATAATATTGATATTAAGTGCTATACAGCAGTTTACATGTGCTATTTGAAAAATTAAGGCAAAGGATAGTCTAAGTAAAATAAGAGCTTTGAATAGCTAATTAGTTTTAAAGTATGTTACAACTTGAGTATGTTTCAAAGTTTCAAACCCCCCGCGGAGTTTCTAGTTCCCACTGAAATCAGCCTTTTTAGCAGAGTACCCTAATTTTTGAAGAGAAGCTTCAACAGCCTTGAGTGTGGTTTCGACATGACCCAATTCTGAGTTCATGACCGAAAGACCCATGTGGCCAATTCTGAAGTACTTATCGTGTATACCTTGCAACAAACCTCCTGCAATCATGATTCCCTGCTCACCCACGGATTTCAAGAACTCAGCTTGGTTGACGCTTTCAGGTAGGTAGATAGTGCTGACTCCGTGAGATGCATTTTTGAAATCGGGGACCACCATTTTGAGACCTAGCTTTTGTAGAGACTGGCGCACATAGCTGGCTACTTGGATGTGTTTGTCGAGCCTCTCTTGTAGGAGTTTTGGAGTATTGAAGTATCTCAATGATGTGAGCAAGGCATGGATATTCTGAACGGGTGGTGTGGTGAAGTATGCAGGCTTCCCCGCTTCAAAAGCCTTCATGACTGGTCCCCAGTTAGGCATACTGTTGTAGTAGGAAGGAATGGAGTCCTTGCGGGACTCAGCGAGGGAAAGAGCGCGGTGAGATGCAAAGAAGATTGAGAGACCGGAAGGTGTTCCCAGACCCTTTTGGGAGGCTGTTAGAGCAAAATCAATCCCCCAATCGTCAAACTCCATTTTTTCAACGCCGATCGAGCAGACTGCATCGACAATTATGAGGGAATTGGGTGAATGTGTCTTGACGAGAGATGTAAGAGCGGGTAGGTTGAGAAGGGTTCCGGTAGAGGTGTCGACGTGAGTAAGGGCAACGAAGTTGTAAGATTTGCTTTTTAAACGAGTTTCAAAGTCCTCTAAAGACGGGTGATCTCCGATTTGGGCAGGTTTGAGTTCGTCAACTTCAGCACCGTATAGGCTCAAGGCCTTTGCAAAATTGGTTGAAAAGAATCCGGTGTTAACCAGCAAAATTTTATCTCCGGGTTTAACCAAATTGGCACCTGCAAAGTCCCAGCCCAAAGTACCGGTTCCAGCGACAACGAACCCTTGAGCTGAGGGGTCATTTGCGCCAAAAACTACACGAAGGGTTTTCAGAGTTTCTTGAAAAGTTTCAATAAATTCTTTGGAGAGAGGAGATTCACATGGATGGGACATAGACCGAAGAACATCGTATTCGAATTCTATCGGACCGGGGATCATGTGAAGCTTCGAGGAATCGTTTGAGATGGTCATTTTGTTAGTAGCTGATGATATCGAAGAAAAAAATCAAAATTATCGAAAAGAGTAACTACTGAAGGTTACTAGAAGAAGAAGATAATTCAATGAAAAATTAAAGAAATCTATCGGATTGTCCATAGTATTTATTTTTGTTAAATTGATATGCTGCAACAATACTGGTTAAATTGCCGTACATAGTGAATTTTGTGCTCGAGCTGTTTTGAGTTTAGAGCATGGAGATTTTTCATTCAGGTAAAGGATCTTCCTCTCAAATTCCATATCGCGATGTATTTTGTTCAAAGTCCAGACCAAAAATGCAATGGCACTACAGAACGAGCCTGTACTTTGAGCATTGCGATCAGTTGGTTTGCTCCAGAACTTATCTTAAGCTTAATAGCGAAACCTCGATGTTGCAGCCCGTATAGTAAACAATATGAATTGTTGAGACTTTGAAGTGAATGTTAAATTGGCCGAAGTCGCTCAGGTTCTGTTAATCCTTCCTTTAGCGTACAGATTTCTGGTAAAAAAATTTTTTTGTGAAAAACGTTCGAATTAGGAAAACTTTATGAACTTTTTTTGCAGTTGTAAAGTCTCAATAACGGTTTCTACCGGAATTGTTTTACCTCAGAATTCAGGCTTTAACCGTGATTTCTTGAGCTGAGTTAAGGTATAATTTATGTAGTCGTTGTTTGGTGCATCTTACAAGGGCTATATAGAATTGTCAAGCTAAGGAGCAAATGAAATGACGAATTAAAGATGTAAGCCCAATATATACTGAAAGCACTTTATGTCAATTGGAAAAAACATTAAATTTTGCCCATGAAATTTTCTTTACGAAAGGGTTCAAGCTTTTGCGGAGTAAGTCCCCTTAAGCAATGAAAGGTCATGCAGAATGTTTTCAGTAGTTCTCCTCAGTTCATATTAGCTCACTCATTCAATTGAATAGACTAATTTGGAATAGCAGAGCTAAATGTATTCTGAACTGATACATTACTCACTAGAACTAATATTCAATAACCAGAGCTTCGCCTTTCACATAATCCCAAGCAATTTGAGTAGATAGTAGATATTTCGAAAAAGTGGTATCCACAACTTTTCGGTACGCATTTCTATTTCGGATACTGATCGGCTCGATAACTTTCGATCGATAAATATTCCGAGTCCCGTTAATAGTATGTACTGTACAGTACCGTATTTGTACAGTTCCAGAACTTCCAGAAAAAGCCGTTGCCTATCGACATGATAAGTGCACAACTTTCTCATAATCATCCATTATTAGTGAGATGTTCTAGCCGTTTGCGTTTCTCTAATTTATATTGGTAAATGTGTGAAAGCATGCTGGAGCAGGGTAGCTGAAGTACCGCTCTCAAATCGAGTCTCAATTATCGATACTCAGAGAGAGCCAAATGAAATGAAAAGGTTGGTATTACAATTTTTTAGATGAATATTGTACGTAACATACTGTGCGTACCACAGAGAGAAAAAAATCATAATAATGCTATAGATTGAAGTATAAATGTTTGAGGTTTCTATCAATTCATTACTTCAAGTGTGCCCAACTTAGCCCATGAGTTAATCATCGATAGTTCCCAGAATAACCTCATTCTTCCTAAGCTCCCTCCTAATCTGAGCTTTAGTCTTTTTCTGTCCTCTAGGATTGTACCCAACTCCGCTTCCGCTCCCACGTCCTGCTCCGACCCCAATCCCACCTCCAAAAGATGAACCATCTTGCAGCCTTGCAGCCTCTGCATCGTCGGCTTTGGCCTTTTCTTTGTTCGCCTGTTCCTCCTTGATTCTCTCTGTATATTCGCCATCAATCTTTCTAATAATTTCGTCTATCTCATCCTTGGTAACCAGATCTTGGTTCATCTTGGCCATATACAATTCCATGTCAGACGGTAATTTTCGTTCCAAAGCTAGATCGACTTTAATCCGGTTTCTCTTCTCCTCTAATTTAAACTTGTTCCTGAGCTCTCTTCTAGTTCTACCAGGAAACATTTGGGTAATCAATGTAAAGTCCGTGCCCCATTGTGAAATAGCTTTGTAAAACTCCTCAGTTTCCGCAGCGTTCCAACGTTCGAACGTTCTGTGTTTAGAGAAAGAAGCATTGTTATAGATCTTGGTGTACTCGTTTTCTTCCTCAGCTTGTCTAGAATCGCCCGCTTCTAGTTCGGCCTGACGATGACGATCAACAAATGTAGACTCAGTATTGATTTGAATTTTACCGTTTACAATCTCCATTTGTGGAGCTGCCATCTGTTGTGCTGGTGCTTCTCGAGCAAAAATGGTATCAAAATTCTTCTGTCCCTCCTCAATCTCTTTCTGTTCATCATCTTCATCTTCGCGGCCGATTCGTTTAATTTCGTCTATACTTTTCCCTTCTTTGCGGGCTAAATTTCTCTCCCTTGTAGCCATTACTTTCTTCCGTCGCCTTTGCAAATCAGCCTCGACCCATTTAGAATAATTTTCATCCTCGTGTCCTATAGGCAGATCTTTACAAAGGTCCGACATCGTAAACTTTTCAGGGTTAACAATTAAAATATGCGAGTCTTTGATCTTGTAAGGTCTGACCCCCTTGCCAGTCGTAGGTAGATCGGTAGGTTCCACCATAATCAGTCCCTTATCATTTTCAACTTGCTTTAGGGTATCCGGAATAACAAGCACATTTGGATTCTCCAGTGTTGCCTTATTCGAGTATTTCTCTACTTGAAATTGTCCTAAATTTCTTATCCATTTCTCTGTTGGCTGAGGTTCTGCATCTGCTTTGTCTTCGTTCTTTTTGGCCTTCCTAAGCTTCTTTTCTTTCTTCTCTTTCAAAGTCTTTTCTTTCTTTCTCCTCTTATTAGCTTTTTTCGTTTTGCTTTCACTTTGTTGCTTTTCTTCTTCTTCATAGTCCGAACCTTCAGATTGCAATAGTTCGGGCTCAGACTCAGGCTCAGGCTCAGACTCGGGCTCAGGCTCGGGCTCGGGCTCGGGCTCAACTTCA
This sequence comes from Geotrichum australiense, assembly GCA_030563945.1. Taxonomy (NCBI): domain Eukaryota; kingdom Fungi; phylum Ascomycota; class Dipodascomycetes; order Dipodascales; family Dipodascaceae; genus Geotrichum; species Geotrichum australiense. Next base: position 107,738 of record JAJMKR010000064.1, on the reverse strand, counting down.
GCTTCAGCGTCGGGACTATCGTATGTTTCAATAACGGGTGATACCTCTGGAGTAGCCACTTTACGCTTTTTTGGTGCCCGCTTTCTTTTATTCATAGCAGTAAATCCTGTATTCACAGGAGAAGGAGCATCGGACGCACCATCATTTTCTTGCGATAATTGCCGTGATTTTTGACTTCGAGTTCGCATCAGAACTGTGAAACCTGCTTTCCTAGTTGATTGAACTAAACTCTCATTTTCCGTTTCCTGTTCCTTTTCTGTGGTTACTTTCTTCGCCAACCTAGAGCTTTTCCTGACTTTTTTAATGGAAATTTGGGTATCGGTTGTTGCAGTTTTCCGTTTCCTTGATTTAGTTAGAGTGCATTCCTGGGGTTTCTCCACCGATTTGTCCGTCTCAGAATCAGATACTTCCACGATATGCTCTGAAGAAAGTTTTGAAGATGCTTTTAATGAAGTTTCAGTAATTTCAGAGCTTTGGTCGATATAGCTTTCTTTAATATTCTTGGATTTTTCAGATGAGTTGCTTACCGCTTCATTCGATTCCAATCCTTTATCTTTTTCATTTATATGGTTTTCTGAATCTTGTTCATTATCTTCAACCTCTCCTACGTCTTCTGCCACTTCAGGCACTTCCACTTCATTTTGCTCTTTTCCATTTGCTTCTCCCTGTATTACAGTTTCATTTGACTCTTCAATACTCTTAGTCGAATTTCGTCTTGTAGTTTTTTCAGTCGTTTTCGATTGTGCTGTTATTTCTGATACCTGTGTTATTTCATTATTCTCTTCGGGTGCAACATCACTCAGAGCAGCTTTATATGCTTCCTGTATTCTCAAAGTTTCTTCAGAAATCTTGGTTGTTTCACTGAATTCCACTCTTTCAGATGTAGATGTTTTGTCTGTAGTTTCTCTGCTTTTTTCAATACTCCCTCCCTTATCTGTGGAGTTCGACCTGACATGGACAACGGAATCTTTCGTTCGTACATTTTTTTTAAGCTGCTGAAACTGAGCTGTAGATGTTACACTTAGATTTTTGCTGGGTGTTGAACCAGGTCGCGTACTTAATGGCATGGGAAATGGTAAAGGGAACGTGGTTCTTTTAAGAAGAGGTGCAATAATCTCAGGCTCTGGCGTCTCAGGTTCTCTCTCCGGCGGTATCTCAGACGAGTCTCTACTAGGCCTAGATAATGGAACAAAGCTTGTCGGCGCTGCCATAGGCTTGTAGGCTAAGGATATAGGTTTCGGTTCATGACTAGGTTGCGACAATTTCGGTTGTGTAGCATTTGGAGTTCCCAAAATATTTTGCAGATTGTCTTTATCTAAAGGCAATGGAATAGATGATCGCATTCTTATTTCCCATGCAGCTCTTTCGCGATCATTGGATTCTGATGTCGATTTAGAAGTATCCTCTTCATCTTCTGCTATAACTGATGTATTTTGAGATTTCTTTAAAAGCTGAGCAGGCGTAAAGCCTGTATCTATAACAGGACGTGTAAACGCTGATGCATCTGTCGAGGGGGCCCGTGTTGAAGGTTGCGAATTAGGTGTCGATGGTGCTAGTGTTGCTCTTGTCACTGACAATTGACGGGGTTTAGCTTTCGCGGATCTTGCAACCGGCTTTTTTTTCGGGGCAAACCTCAACGAGGATTTATCTGTAACAAAATAGTTAGGATTTAAAAGCTTTCGATGTAAAAATTGCTTCACATACTGACTTGTGAACTCATACTTTTAGCAGAGTTATATTTCGTGATAAAAATATCAAAATAATTAGTTCGTGTTTTATTAGTGTCTTCAAATGGACTCTTACGAACTTCCAAGATTGGGAAAACTTGACAAAAAAAAAAAAAAAAAAAAAGGTAGTATACAAGGGCTAGGGGTACATGTTGGTGAGCCCCACAGTGAGCTGTTTTAAGACTCATTATGGATTGTGATTTGGGAGTTTTTTTGATAATTCCAACCTCTGGAAGTCGAAATTCGGTGATTTCGGTCTTCTTAATCTACAATAAAAGCATATAACAATGATAACATTTTGCCCTAACTGTTCCAATATGCTGCAGGTGAGTAGTTTGCTTTGAAACGCTGCCGACTGTTCTAACTTTCATAGGTTTCCATGGGAAATTCCGGTGTTAACAGGTTCGAATGTCGCACTTGTCCATACGAATATAAAATCATGCCTACAGAATCACATTATCATAGGTCGCCGATGACACGAAAAGAAGTTGACGATGTTCTTGGAGGCAAAGGGTCATGGGACAATGTTGACCAAACTGCTGCACAGTGTCCTATGAACTGCGGTGGTGAAGACAAAGCATATTTCTTCCAACTGCAGATTCGTTCGGCTGATGAACCTATGACTACGTTTTACAAGTGTGTGAACTGCGCACATCAGTGGAGAGAAAATTAAAGAAATCATTTCAGAGTGTCTTGCCCTGTATATTTATATATGTTTTTTATACTGGCTGTGTTATGTATATTAAACAATTTTATGATAGAATGAAATGAAAAAATGCATATAACTCATATTGTTTACTGTGTCGATATCTCCATTGCGCGAAAAAGTTTGATCGTTATACGCGCGTCGCATTATATCAAATAGCAGCTCATAGGACCAATGGCAAACAATCGGTGTAGTTATTCAATATGAGAAAGAGGAAATTTTCATTACAATAATCTATGAATGAAATAACCTACACACATGCGATTTTCAATTATTTTAGGCTTATATACACGAAGATATTACAAAAGCTCTTATATGCATCTATTTGACGCCAATATTTACAGAAGTGAGACTGCTTAAGCAAGACTAGAAATTACTAGCCCGTGATAAGGGATCTTGTGAACCTGATCTCCCCATCAATGTAGATAATAAACTATCGGTGTCGCTTTGGAGTTCGTCTGTGGCAATTCTCATGTTAAGAACTTTTAGTCTGACCGTATTGATTTCTGAAAGCTTCTTCTCCTGTTGATCTGACCATATGTTTCTTCGCAAATCTAAACACCAACTGTCGAGCTCTTTCAAAAAGGATGATAGCTCGTCTAATCCTTCCGACTTTTTCGTAATTAAACCGTTGACATCAATTTCGTTAATAAGGGATTCTATAATGTTTAGTGATCGATAACATTCCCAATTAATTCGGAGAATTTCATTATATACAGGTAAAGTGCAACTAATCATATAATGCTCAAGACTCTTTGATTTGTTAACGGCGAATAACGAAAGAGCCAATGTTGGGGACCCATATGAGTTGCTTAGTGTATTCAAAGTAAGCGCTAATAGCTTCGAAACAACTTCTGAATGAAGTTTGAAATTATACTGATCTGTCACGGTGGAGAAGTCTTTCCATCCTTCGGTAAACACTTCTGCGGGTAAAATATGCTTAATGTAGTAGTTGTACAAGTCGATATCAGTAGAGCAGCCGTTTTGGATATGATCGATAACTTTCGAGTACTTTTCTTTGTATTCCTTTTCAGAAACTAGCCCAGTTACTTTAGTAGGTTCACGTTTTTTTAGAGTAGAAACACTCATAGGAAGCTTTCGAACATCCTTGTCCATCACATCCATCTGACTATTTGAACCACCTTCAAAAAATGCTTGAACCTCATTTTCTGGATTGTGCTGACGGAACGAAGATGCATTTCCAGAAGACAAAATCGAGTCGAAAATTTGGCTGAAAATCAACTTTTCTTTCTGGGTGATTCCGCTATTAGCACGAGGTTTGAACACAGAGTCAAGTGGTTGTTTTTCGCTACTGTGTAGAGGGACACTGCCTACATCGACCTTTTGAGTTGATTTGATGACGGTCGTGTCATTTGAAGAATTTACGTATAAATCGTCAGATGCGTTGAAAACTTGATCAAGAGTAAGTTTTGGTTTGTCATTTTTAGGATCTGGAGTTGGCGGTTTTTGATCAAGATTGAGAAAGTCCCAGTCTAAATTCTCTTTCGTTTGTAACCGTATAGCAGTGGTATGTAAAGATCGAGCAAAATGTCGTTTTGCCACAGTCGAAAGCATGATTGTACTTTTGAAGATGAATTATAGTCGATTTTCAAATTTTTCGGAGTTTTTATTTTTAATTTTTTTGTCGAAATTTTCTGTGCAAAGACTGGAAAAGTCCCAGGATGCCGATGAAGTTAAAGTTCGTTATGCGACATTTAGGTTAGGGTAGCTCGAAAAAATAGCCAGAACTTAGGACTTAGAAAGTAGGCATTGTATATTGTGCTTTGGACTGTCTAAAAATCTACCCCAGCTTATAAAAAACCTGCACAATATTATTTTCTTGTACCTAAAATCCAAAGGGATAGGGTTACTCCTCCAGACACAGAAAACAAAGATAATTTCGTGCATCTAATATCAATCATTACAGATACAGGCAAGTGAAAGAAGCTATGCGCAAGCTGTGTTGCCCGAAAGATGACAGCTACTATTTTACATCCTCACGAATGGAACAGGGGTACGCGGCAATCCATTCTCTATGTCTCTCCAAGGCGCGATGAAGTAGGAATGTATATATCTGATTTCAAGGATGGAGCATATGATTTAAGCAGGCATGCACACAAAACTTTCGATTCTATATCTTCACTTGGATATTCAACCAAGATTGAGGGTAAGCTATTTTTTCCTTCATTGTTTTGTGATACTGAAGAGCTTTATCTAACTTAAAAAAAGGACTGACGGGCGTTGGGCTCATGTCGGGAAGTGTCCATATTTTTAATCTGGAAAATACCCATCAGTCTTCCTTTTCGATTCCAACTTCAGATCCACGTCCATGTAATGCTCTTTCGTTCAGTAGCGGTGGCTTTCTTGCATTAGGTTTTGACAAAATCCGTAACTGTAAAAGTTTGCAAGTTTTCGATATTAACCATGATCTTCACAAGCCTACATATTCTGGACTCTCTGCTGATGTTGTCAATTCACTTACATTTGTTCCTAATAACCCCGATTTATTGATTTGTGGAGGTTTCAAGATGTTACGTGAAATTGATACTCGCCAGTCTCCAAAAGTTGGTGAAAAGGATGTCACTCAGCTTGCTACTAAGTTTGTCAACAATATAATGTTTGATCCGCTAAATGAAATGTGCTTTTGTGCGACTTCTGAAGACGGAATGGTTGCGTTTTGGGATAGACGATATCTACGGGAAAAACCTGATCCTTTGCTGGTTATAAACTCTCTAGCTGAAGGAAAAAAGATTCATAATATCAAACTGAGACTATCATCGTCACGAAGAGGAGAGTTTGGTGTTCTTCTTGACGGAAATATTAAACGGTGGGAAAACGGGTATGTTCCTAATGAACAATACTTGTTTGTTAAAACGGTAAAACAAACATTTTTCAATAGTGAAAGCTCAAATCTCACAAACACCATAAACGAAAAGGAAAAAGATAAGGAAAGGGAGAAAGAAAAAGAAAAAGAAAAGGAGAATAGTAAGGTAGTTGGTTTTGACTACATTGAAGATGCTCAATATCCAAAAAATGTTAGTTTCGTATGTATCAGACAATCAGGAAAAATCTTTCGCATGAGCGTGCGGGATAGTCCTTCTTCTATCAAGTTTGATCCACAAAACAATTTTGCTGCTGCAGATGCTTCTCAAGTATCAATCCTACCTCCAAACAATGAGCGAGCGTATTTTTCAAATAGAACTCGAAGTGACTCGCAATGCTCGTTCGAAACTTTAGATGATTATGAGGCCGAAATTACACTTGAGCCAGAAACAATTCTTGCTCATGATATTTCCACAACAATGCGACATTTGGCAATTGAAGGATACGGTGTAGATCCCAAAACTAACTGGGATATTTTACAACGACCTAATACACATCCCTCTGGTGACACTTTGTCGGTAACCTGGAAATGGTTGGAGAGGGCCTCTTCAAAAGAACTATATCATCAAGGTGTTTTGAATATTTGGAAGCGCACTGAGATTCCAGATCTCCACGATATTAGTCTCAAACCCCCATACACAAAATTCAATTCAAAGAATGAAACAAAGCAAGCACTACGAAATATATGTCTAAAAGTCAGTGGATGGGGGTATGATCTCTTTCAGTTAGAGAAGGAGTTGAAAGCATTGGAGGCCGAAGAAGACTACGAGAAAGCTGCTGGCTGGGCTATGTTTTATGGAAATCTACCTAGAGCTATAGAAGCACTTTCTAAATCTAAAGAAGAGAGTCATATGCTTATGTCGGCGGCTATATCAGGTAACCCTTCTCCAGAGATGTGCAGAAAACTATCAAACGACCTAGACAATCGGTATATCAAGGTAATTTTTGCATATCTTGCAGAGCCAGGCTGGCTGGAGGTGCTTGATACTTGCTCGTTGCCTCTACATGAAAGACTTGGTATTGCTTTACGATTTTTTGATGACAACACGCTATCCACATACCTGGATAGATTGGCGCATCAAGTTGTCCGAGATGGACATTTAGATGGAATTATTTTAACTGGCACTAGCTCAACTCTAGGGCATGCGCTTCTTCAGTCTTATGTCGACAAAACGGGCGATATTCAAACGGCATCTCTCATCAATCCGCTTCCTCAGTGGACTGGACCATACCGACGGCTTCTCAACCACTGGCAACTTTTTGGCGTACGGTCAATCTTTGATGTCCAAACTAAGAAGTCACCAGTACAGCCACAAATACAGCTAAGGTGTAATGCCTGTAAAAAGCCGATACTTCCCACAAAATACAAGCTTAACGGAAAGTGCCCTTTTTGTGCAGTGAACCTGCCGAAGTGTGCTGTTTGCTTGATTCCGTTTGATAAAGGTGAAAAATGGTTTACATTTTGTATGAAATGCTTGCATGGAATGCATGCTGAGCATGCTAGAGAGTGGTTTGGTAAACACGAAGTGTGTGCGGTGCCGGAATGTGATTGTAAATGTAGTTGGATGTAATTTGAATAATTTAATATAGAAACTCGAGATTTTAGTGCAGGTATCCTGCTAGAACAAATCTGGTGTGGTGAAGTCTTATCATATTGATCGAAATGTTGGATATGTATTTTATCGGTTTTGAAGGTATGCGAGTTATACCTTGAAGCTCGCACCGATCTTCAAAGATTTTTGGATTCTATCAGTTTTATTTTCTTGGGCATTGTCAAAACTCATTACAGTGCTGATTTTATATCTATCTAATGGAAACTACTAAAAATCCGATCATTAATACCGGTATATCCTTGTGGATTAAGACACTCTTTATGGCAAGTTTTGAAAAAGACGGTCTGCTGATATAAACAGGACCTATAAAAAATGTTTAGAAAGACGATCGCTGGTACAACTTTTTGATGTATTTCACAGATACAATATTTGTTTGTTCTGCTCTGTAATAGGACATCCATTCTTAGATAGCAGCTCCCTTCAGGGTGTTCAATTTGTAAATCGCCATAAACTTGTCTAAAGACATGAGGGAAAAGACAAGCAGTAAACTCATATAACAGAAATATCGTATCTGTTCAAAGGTAGCAGTGCTTAAACTATATATATAAGTTTGCCTGTTGGTATATCTTACGCCTAAAAGGACCTTTCTTCGTAGAGTCACAAACATTGATATGTTTGACAATGCTATGTGAAGATATGTGAATTTCAGAATTTGGTATGCTAATAGTAACTACAGTATTTCATTTTTTCGCGTGAGTTACGTAATTAAATTTTCAAAAATAAATTTACTGCCATTTTCGCGTTTAGGCTTTTCATTCGTGATAGTGATCTAGTTCCAAAAACTTCAGAAATCTACAAGTCTACCAATGACTTCATTACCGCATGACTATCAACGCGCAGTTGTACAATATTTTTTACTAAATCCTTCTGTGACAGAGTCAGCACTTATATCAGCACTTTCACAGCTTTCAGAAGTCGCAGGCACCCCTGCACCAACGGTATCAGACTTGCCTGAGCAACTGAAGCTTGTAAATAAGACAATCTCAAGCCTCGAATACGAAATAAAAGAAACCCGCGATCAGACTACCAATGAAAAGATATATACCTTTATCAATATTCACAGTAGCACGTCTATGAAGCTAGCCACGAAACTGAACGTTTCCGATCTTGAATTTTTCCGTCATTTCCTCAATGTCATTTTTACAACGGAAACGAGCCCCCCACGGTTCTGGTATACAGCTCGTGAAGTAACGCCGGTTGATACTGAAGGTCGTGGAATACCGCGGTCGGAGGTGCTGGACAGGCTAGGAAGCTTGATTGATCTGGGATGGATAGAGAAGAACGATGACGACATGTATTCTGTGGGAAACAGAGCATTAGCTGAACTTAGGGGATATATCATTGAGAAATACCAGGTGAAATGCTGCCTGAGCTGTAATAACTTGGTGACTAAGGGAGCAGTATGCGAATGTGGGAGGTTAATGCATACGAGGTGTTTGACCATATATATGGGGAACTGCTCGTGTGGGGAGAGCCTAGATCACTATAAGTCATTTTGATATAGCAGCTTATATCTTTTAATGAACAACGTTTATGTTAATTTTTGTATGTTCAATGAACATTCAATGAACATTCCTATAAGCTAAAATTAACTACTTGCAGTGTTGATTTAGAGAAGTAGCTCTACAAACTTCATTAAATCATCTTGTATAGTTTCTATTTAAACAACTAACGAGCGACACCTTTCTCCATATAAAACTGGCATCCAGATCCATTCTCTTTATGATGTATATACTTTTTTGATTTAAATATCAGACCGTTGGCGCTAGGACACGTCACACCAGGTTTTCTCTGTTGTTCACTAAGAATTGTGACAAAATTCAAATTATGAATCGCACTCAAAATAATCTGGAGCTAACCATGGAAGAGGCATTATAGTCAAATTTGTGCTTTTTTTCCAAGTTCAACTTGTTTGTGTATCACAGTTTTCTTCGAACGTACTGGTTTTTTAAAAATTGCAACTATTAGGAATAGCAACCTGGAATATAAATTTATACGTAGCGTGTTAACGTTTTGTTTTTTTTTTCTTCTCTATTTCGAGGCTCCTTATTTGCATTATATCAATTCCCTGATACTTCAACTTTTACAATGTTGGATACATCAATAATGGAGCCTAGATTAGTGTTGAACACAAGCCGGTGATTATTATTTTCATGAAACCTAGATCATCTTAACTAATTATTTTTTTAAAAGAATATGTCGAAACATGGTTTTATAATATTATCTTTTTCTGAAAGATTGCTGAACCATTAGTCAATGGTATAATAATACCTCTTAAATTAACAATTACAGTAACTAAAGCTCTAGCCCTCTTAAGTGCTTCTGGAAGATTTGATATACCTTTCTTGACAAGCACGATTTACACAAGTTTACGGTATCAAATAACTGGATCTATAGAGTAAGAGATTCGTTGCTCGCGATACAAAAGCATCGAATATGTCGGAAATTAAATCTGGGTCAAATTGTGCAATTTTGCCTGTAACCCTTTTTGTAAACGCAACAAAAACCGACGCCAATTGCATAAGGGAATTACAAACTTGATAAACTCAATGCTATCTATTTAGATATCATCAGATAAACTAAATGTTAGCATATGAGTTCCACTGCCATATATACCTCAGGATGCTTATTCTAATGTTACTGAAGTATACCGACATACTGTAGTTTCAAAAAAGAACTATTTTAAAGACTTGTGGAATAAGATGCTATTTGAATAGACTTCCGGTAGCATGTTGAATATTTCGGTAATTATTATTTCTAGACAATTTACACACAATCTATTTATATTTACAGACATATCATTGGACTATTCTTTAGAGCATGTTGACTTTGCAAGCAAATTTCAACGTTACAATGCTACAGCTCTAGAACTGTTTCAGATTAGCAGATTAGACAAGCCTCATTTTCCGTGTGTTAAAAATTTCAAATATTTGCCCCAACTTGTATACTCTGTTTCCACGTTTTCTTTTATCAAATCAATTTTTGTATCATTGCTAGTTGATAGTGCAAACTCTTTTCATATCGGCTGATTTACTCTTCAATACGGATGGAAAATAGATAAGACTTTCGTAGTTCAGTATATGCCCTGATGGATGGTTTGCAGTCTGAACAGTTCAAAGTCTAAAATCTCAAGTTTGCCATTTGGGAGGTTCAGCATGTTAGTCAGGGTGGTCTCAAAATTATTAATATAGCGCCTACTAGTTACATAATCATTTCATATTTTTCAGTAGAAGTATGAAGTTAATACAAGTAAGAAATTAATTTTCAGCCTGAAAACTACTGAAAGTCAGTGTGCTTCGAAGTAAAGTCATTGAGATCACAAACAATGACCGACAAAATTCCAATACACTTTGACGCACACCGAGCACTGATTTTCAATATTTCAGATGTAAAGGTCCTTCGAGAGAAGTATCACATAGTTGGTACTCTAATAGGTATTCTTCCTCAAATCCCCCAACAGAATGTGTTCCAAGGTTTACCGCTCGAACTCATGGCCGAGGAAGTGGCTTATTTGCTTGATCTAGGAGTAGCATACCTCGTTGATGATGCACAGGTTCACGAACTAGCTAGGGTAGGATTCAGTGAATATGAGCGAACGAGGGTAGAAAAAAGTCGAAATGAAAAAATCAGAAAGATGGAAGAGAAAACAGAGCTGCAAAAAGTAATGAAGAGGGAAATGGCATTGGGAAAAGAACCGAAGGAATTCAAGAAACTGATAAAATCATCGGAGGGAGTGTTCTATGGTATTGATACATATACCGGTCAAACTCCACGAAATCTTCCCGGGTACGAAGTGTTTGAATCTCAATACCAACCTTCCTCAAACTCAGCGCTGAAAGTCGACTTTACGAGACCTCCGTCGAACTCATACGAAATGTACAAATACTTGCACGAAAAGGGTTATTTCTTATCACCTGGCCTTAGATTTGGTGGGCAATTTTTAGCATATCCTGGGGATCCTTTGAGATACCATTCGCATCATATCGCTATAGGATATAACTGGGATGAAAAGTTCAAGGTGATGGATATTGTCGGCGGTGGTCGACTGGGTACAGCGGTTAAGAAATGTTGGTTTGTGGGTGCTTTTGACGAAGAAGAAGAAAAATACAAAGGGTTTAGTGTGGAGTGGTCTGGATTTGGCTAAATTGTCCGTGTTTGGCGTTCAATGTCATATGGGCATAATATCATTTCTTTTGAAGTTCATAAGATAGTTTTAATTAGTTTCAGAATACTGTTTAACTTTTTTTGTTCACCATAACTTCAGGTAACCAAAAAGTATTTGGCATAAAATATATATATCATGATTAATCTTCTTCGTTTCTGTTTATTTGATTCTTGATCTATTTAATATCTCTCTTTTGCTCGACTCTTGTTGTTGGCTCGCTATAACTATATAATGGGGATAACTGAATATTTTAGGCAATCTTCTACTCCAAAGTCGGACGGATTTGGGCCTGAGCACTGGGCATATAAGTGGAAATCGACTGGGCCCAATAGCCAAGATGTCGATTCGTTCCCTTCTACAACTGAACTAATAATCCTCAATGAACTTTTTGAACAATTAATTGAACTATCCAGTAAAGAGACTCTCGAAAAACGCAAAAGATTCAATTTTGACTCGTCATTGATGATACAAAATCACGAAACACCAAAATTACCTTATCACTTCTCTAACAATTCACGATCATCTAGATCATCGTCACTGTCGTCATCGTCGTCGATCGTTCCTACTTTGCCAGATACACTGGATCTGATTCAACCCGTTTGTGTGCTGCTAGGCGAGCACATAACAAAGCTTTCTCAGAATTCAACATATTGTTCGTGGCTCTCCCAGTGCTATACCAATCTTCTCAATCTCTATAATGTGCAGCGACAATCAACTTACCTGGGGGACTGTTCACCCCGCCACTACACAGTCTCCATAATTTGTTTACTTTCAACAAAGCTAGTAGACACAGACTCTGACCGAAATACATTTGTTGCAACTCGTGTGCTTCCTTGTCTTGTTTGGCTTCTTGAATCTGAGTCCCAGGATCATCATATAATCGGTGAGTCAGTTAGTTATATTATTTCCCAGATCACATTTACAACAACTACGCTCTCATCGTTCTTCTCGGCTCTCTCTAAGGACAAAATGTACTACTACCCCCGCCTAAAGCATGCTAGAACCTGGCGAGCTATGTGGCTGAAAGTGCTTTGGACAAGACACTGTTTTACCGACCTCGTACAAAGTGAAATAGTCAACAGCTACAAGTGCGAAACTGATGCATATGTCAAGGATATTATTCAAATGTTATTCGGAGAAGATATTCAAGCTAACCAAATACAATGGGAGAAAGATCTTGTGTTTCTCGAAGGCTTGAAAACTGTTGAAGATCATCTGGTTGGCTTTCAAAGAACGCTTTGGACTTTTTAGAGTCTTTCTTTGTTGAATATTTGAATATTTATATCTTGTTACAAACAGTTTTAATAGTGCAGGGTTTTAGTTTCTAACTGGTGTAAAAGCTTAACTTTATTTACTGCACGGTAGACTACTGTATAAAGCGAAAATGAAAAACTTTGTAACTTTTTAATTAATTTTACTATTTAGTATTTACTACCTAGTACTAGCTTTTGCCACTAAAAGTTTCAAGTCCATAATTCCAAGTTTAGTTTTGTCATATACGCTTCAACGTTTGAAAAACTTTTAATTTTTTGTTTGAATTCGTATCATCAATCAGAATATAGCTTCACGATCTTTAGTTAATTAAACGCGTGCTACGAAATTCTTGAAGTGTGTCAAAAATGCTGAGGACAAAAAGGATCTCTATGGTCCCCCTTGTTATTAGTCGGTCTATTCGGATTAATGCTCGGCCTCCACCAAAAAAGCCACGCAAATTTGACCCCATCATGGACGAGATCGATCAAGTTGTTCCCGGTATGCCTCCAGACGAAAAGAAACGTTTATACGGATTGATGAAAGAGCACGATCTGAGCGGGAAACTAGCAGAAACTGTGAAATTTGAGGAAGTTACTGCTCCTGCTCCAACACCAAAAGTGCCAGGCCAAGAATACATACGTGCTGTAAATTTCCTGGCGATGTACTGTAAAGAGGTTATGGCTGGTAATGTGAAAGCTGAGAGAGTTATCAAAATATGCGAAGGTGTGGACGCATTCAGTCGTTTGGATAGACCGAGCAATGTTGATCCACCTTTCGGGGAGCTAGTAGTACTATTTCAACTAATGAAGGAGAAGAAATACTTGAGGGGTGTACAGTTGTTGGGAGATCTGATTTATAGCTACCAGATCATGAGGTTAGATCCGTTCAATGAGGTGACCTATATGAATGCTCTGGTCAAGTCTAGGAGGATAAACAAGGCGATACGGATTTGGAGATCACGACAGGGAAAGCCTGATGTTGCTAATATGGTATGGTGGTATGATGTGGGTGCATGTTTAATGCTAGAAGGAAAATTGGTGGCCGAAGCTGAAAAGTTAGCTGAAGAAATGAGGATAAAATTTGATTATATCCCTCCAAGGGTTATTGTTAAGTTCGTACAGTACAATTTAAAGGTTGGTGATGTGGAAAAGGCATGGGACTGGTATTTGCAATTAAAACAAGCTTTGTATACTGTTGGGATGGGGGAGCCAGAATACATCACTGGGGATATGACACCTGAACAAGCAGAAGAAATTTTTAACAAAAAAGTTAAGCCCATCGAGCGAGATTTTGTTTCTATTATAGAACGGTTTTTGATTCATTCTAAATTAGGTTATGCTCTCCGGATCATTGAAGATGTGAGACCTTACAACATAGAAATCCCTATGGAAGTTCTAATGACGGGGCTGGAATCTTTATCAAGAAACATTACGAAAATCAACCTTCCAGAACTGAGAAGATTTCTATCTTTGAATAATCTCGATGTCCAATACGAAAACAGTCCTGCGATTTTATTTACAAATGTGCTCTATCTTCTCGCAAATGCGAATCCATCTTTCTTAAAATCACCACAATTTTACACAATTTGGATCAACGGTTTAGCCAACCTTAATGAACTAACTTTAGCTTTAGATGTTTTTGAAAAAACATCTCAGGCCGATATCACCCATACGTCAGAAACTCTCCATACAATAATGAAATTCCTTATCATGCGTAAGAAAGCACCATTCGCACTTAAGATACTTGAATATATTGAGTCAGGGAAAATAAAGGGTCCAAAGTCTGCAAAACCTCTTGCAATGCATTACGCTCTCTTCATACAATATGGTGCCCGCCGATCTCAATATGGTTTTGTTCAGAAAGTGTTGGATCGAATGAAAGCTAATAAAGTCGAAATGGATCAAACTGCCTATATGGCATTACTTTACTATCACTACCGTGCTCATGATTTCAAACGCTTCCAGAAGGTATTGCAACAGTCAATTCACGAAAAAGTGGCCTACCGAACTAAAAGTTTTGGTTATATCTGGAATATGATTGTTGACGCGCACCGATCAAAAAGCGAAATCATTATTGACCAAGAAGGACTATTCATGTACATGTTCCGAGGCCCCCATTTCTCACCCACCATCCGTATATATTCCCCTGCTCTTTGTGCATTTTTGAGAGCGGGCAATATTACGTTTGCTTTAGGTGTTTTGAAATTTGCGGCGAAAGTGTCCAATATGAGATTGGACGCCAGGCTAGGAGCAGAATTGGAATCTGCAGCAAAAAGGAAACCAACGAGAATATTCAATGAAGCTGTCAAGATATCGCTGGAACAGAACGAAACCACGTATGAGGAAATCGCGGAATTTATTTGCAACGCTGCACAAGTGAACTACTCTGAGATCAGTGATCAAGTAGATGATGTTGTTAAAATGCTGAACAAAAAAAGGCTAGGCCGTAAATAGAGATACTGTTATGTAATATGTCATATATTTTATCATGTAAATATTAATTCATTATGTACTAAATACTACCTTCTACACTCTGCCATATTTGTTCGAACTTAATTTTTAGCTGTCTAATTTCAAGGTGAAATAAATCCATCTTTTTCTACTTCATGGAATAAATAACTTGCAATGTTCTGAGAATGATACAAACGACAACTTGCAAGGACTCCAAAGGGTACACTCTGATAATTGAAGAACACAAGAGCAATGAATCTTCAGTCCCGGGCATAATCCAGTTCCACTACACGAAGAACCCTTCTAAGCCGTTACTACAGCTACTAGTACAAGTCTGTTCTCTGGCTGTCGTGGTCTACAGTTGGCTGTTCTGGGAATACAAATGGGTCGCTTTATCGATCTTAGTTTTTTCCTTTTCCATCTGCTACGATCCTTATCCAAGTATGACAAACTATTTTCTCTTTTTAGCTTTCGGTTTTGATATTCTAATTCTTTTCTGGTTTGGACTAACATGCGTGTATTGTAGCCTCTTCCCTTCTGTTTCTGCGACACTACGGACTCCAGGTAACAAGCCGGGGGAGCTTTCCCATATTCACGAAAAAGACACGGTTCTTGAGTCGGCAGGAGGTGCTTGATATTGTGGTCAATGAGGTCGTGAAAGGTTACAGAGTCATTTTTGTGCTGGGTATCGTGGTCGTTGGAGAGATGGTGATTGTGTTTGATGGAATGGAGCCAAGAAAGGATACCGTTTTAAAGTGCTGGAGAAAATGCCGTGAAGGATGGGATGGTGTCAAGAATAATGGAGAAAGTGCTGGTTGATTGGGTAAAAAAAAGTCATTCACGTAGCCAGTCTGGCTTACTACCTAAGAGTAAAATCTAGATCCAAGTTGAAGAAATGGACATATTAGTTTGGCTCAGATACGTGATTACGGTAGCAGAAGTGAAAGTGAAAGGGATATTTCGTGAGTGAGAGAGTTGAAAATTATTTATAGAAGGCTTACGATGCCTTTTTATTCGATGGAAAAATCGAATGTTGACAACGTCCAATTTTACACATGTCTTGATGCTGAAATTAATGGCACCTAAAAGGCATTATTTCATTATAGACTTTACTATATTTCTTGATATATAATAGAACCCCCAAAGGTTGGTAATTTGACAGAAATCAATATATATCAGGTATCTCAGCCGCCCATATCTTCTATAATCACGCTCCAAAAAACCAGTATTGTAGCAATTTCTCAGTAAGTAAACAGACTTCTATAATGTAAACTTCTAGCCCCCAGCAGTTCCCATTCCTTCATGCCCACCATACATTCACTACCTATCTTCAACTTCGCAAACACCGCACCTCCCTTCCAAGTAACCATCATGGGATCCATGTCTCTTGGAGCTGGCATGACTTGGGCCTCAACATCTCTCTCCCACATTCCTAGTCTATCAACAAGCAAAGTATTAAATCCCGAGAATCTGGCGGCGCCTCCGCCTACAATAAGTAAATTATCTAGAAACTGCTGCTTTGTCGACACAGGCTTGGATCTAACAGCTTGAGCAATGGACTCTATAATCGCGTGGTCAAGCCCTACCAAGGGGTCAAGAAGTGGATCTGTGGCAGTCGATATTTTGTTGTTCACTTGTGGGCCTTTGTCAGCAGAAGGTGCAGGTGCAGGAGCTGCACCTTCTTCAGGTTCATCCTCAGCATCTTCTTCGGCCTCGTATATAAGTTGGTTGGTTAGTGTTGCTTGGGCATAGGAAGCAGGGTCACTCGATTTGTCCTTTTCGTAAATATCTATTGACTTAGGAAACAGCGAAAATCTAGCGGGTTTAGTTTCCGATGCATCTCCTGTAGATGATACTTTTTTATTACACCATCGTAGCTGTTTCTGTGCTTGTTCGAAAAGATCAGGATAAAACAATCCGAGAGGAGCTACCATCACTTCGTCAAACGTTTTAAATTCGTACTTAGTTGTTGGTTTTCCTGGTGCTCTTTGATAAAAAGAGTAGTGTTGTACTGCAACATCAGCATCATTAGTAGTAGCGTATTTCGCTTTTAATTCCTCTGCTAGCATCCAGTCGTATTGTCTATTTAGGTCCATTGCTGTGTATGGGAATTCCGATTGCTTGAATAACTTAGTTAGGGCAACTGTTATATCGTCGCCGCCGTATTTGAAATTAACTCGTGAATCAGGAATAACCATTCCTTCTTCAACACAGCTAATTTTCGTTGTTTGGGCACCGACATCTATAACACAGGCTGTACTGACGCCTGCACCAAAAGTCGCAGCCATCGCTTCTTGCAAGACAGCAACACTTCGAAATCGCAGGCTCAAAATCAAGTTAACGAGAGTCTCAACATAAGACTTCTGGTAAAGGTCCGGAACAATTAGCACTACATTATGTTCGTTGTAATTCGCTTTGTCTATCGACAGCTCTCTTTCCATAGCCTCAACTAAAATCGCCTCAATATCCCCAATTACTTCCTGTGCAGAATTATAATCTGTCTCGTTAAACATACCATGCTGTATAGGCCATTTCAGCACATAACCTTTCCCTTCGGGTATTTTAAGCGCTTTTTGACCGGTAATAATTTTTTCATCTGTGGGTTCCGTCCACTCAATTCGACCTGGGTCGTTATGATCGGGAATAACTTCACCAGAGTCTTGTGCGCGTTTGTTGTAGGAAACAACAAGTTCGTGGGAATTTGGAACAATCCGTCGCTTGTAAAATCGCATACGATCTCTAAAATCTTTTGAAACTATATCTTTTGCTGCTTGGAACCCTTCCCCTTCATCATAATATTCGTGTGGTTGAGGCTTTGTAGATTTGTGTGCAATAACGCATGGTGTTGTCTTTGGATACGCCATATTTGTTAGGCCTAATCGCAAGTTCCTTGATCCAAATTGTAGAACCAAGCTTGGAGCTTCTTCTTTAACTTCGATAGGCTCATCTTTATCTTTTGCATCCTTGACACGTTTAGCTTCTTCATTCATGTCCCGCCATACCATAATCTGTTCATCTTTTCTTAAATACTCGGTGTAGTAATTTTTCTGGTTGATTTGAGCAGCTGGTTGAAACAAACTAGGCTTAAGGTTGTTGTCGACTCTTTGGATCCCTGACTTCGTGGTTGGCCGCACGGAGCGTTTTTTCTGAGGCGGCTCTGACATTGTTGCAGTTCTAGTTATATCAAGCTATGTGGTCTTCTCTAATGTATATGGGCTGGTTTGTTTACTTGTTTACTTAGCCTTTGAAAAATAAATTGAAATAGCAGGATGTCCAACATGTTGTGCATGCGTTGGGTAAGGGTTATCGTACGAAGTAAAGTTCTGAAATTTTATTGAAACTTTAATTCAACATGATTTCATTGATTTGAGATGATAACAATGGGAAGGGCTTGATCCAAAGTTGGTGATCTACCAAGTAGAAGTAAACAGCTCACCTACCTGTCAATATCTCACAAAAAAAGAAGCTGCGTTTATAATTTTTAGATAAAGATTCAGTTGTTTCCAAATATACCAAATCAGTTGTTTTCCTGTCAATAACCTGTCATTATAGATGATCCTTTCACGAATATTTTTATTGTTATAGCTGTGCTAGCCCGCACCGTTGACCTGCCACCAGCCATTTCAATAATTTTCAGGCACATAAACCAGTCTCTTTTTCCTTATTCATGAAAAATATTGATTCCATATATGTAAATGTCAAAAGTGGAGTTTAAATATAGATATTCCTTGTGGTTGGAGATGAATGGATCGTAGGGGTTTTGTGTCATGCAGGTGGATGGACTATTTGCTCTTGAAACAGGATGCACTAATTATTTACAGATATATCAAAGCTGTGAAGAGTGTATTAGTGAGGTTGGTGGTGCAATTATGTATCTATTGGTTGGCTGAACTACCGAATCTAAACAAGTATCGTGAGTGTGGACAGAACAAGCCAAGTGGGATACAGTTCAACAGTCCATTTACTGCTAGTTTGCCAATTTCGAGAAAGAAACAATTGAAACTGTCATAGAAAAACGGACTGCACCAACCTGATCTAGCCTTTTCAGATATCTGTCAAGCAAACTTCATTTACACAATCGTTGCAATTTTGAAATCAGGCAAACCTGAATTGCTTGAGACGCTTTGACATCATGAATCCACGATTAATGGCATCTACCCCAGCTGTCGTAATAAGGCTAATAATTTTTCATACCTGTATTTTATTACTTAAGATTTGTACCTAAGGAAAAAATTGTCCGCAACATTTTACAATCCTCTGAAAAATGTTATTTCGACTGAAATCAACGTCAAAAACCTTCTTGCAAAAAAGATTTCACTTCATAAAACACTTTATAATATTGCATATACTACCCCATTCATCCTTGATATAAATCTGAACATGCTGAAATCTCGAAATTTCACACGTTCAATTCACCAGTCTTTTGTCCGGTTGCAATCCGCGCCTGTGATCGGTCCGAAGCCAATGTTCCCACTGGCAAACCCAAGTTCACAGAAACTAATATACCATTCGAACCAACTGCCTTATACAGTTCCCTACAACCTCATAACATACCACTCTCAGAATAATCATAATGAAGGTGTACCCTCGCCACTCGACCCCGATAGTTTCACTGTTTCCCAATTTCTCGACCTAAAAATTCTAAGACTGGCGTCGGGAGCTGGTGGTAACGGTAACGTCAGTTTCTTCCGCGATTCGGGGAGGTCCATTGGCCCACCCGATGGTGGTGATGGAGGTGATGGTGGTGACGTTTACGTTCAACCTATAAAAGGTCTGACGTCTTTGCATAAAGTTAAATACGCGCAGAACGCAGAGAACGGGAGAAGTGGGCAGAACGCCCAACTGATGGGCCGGAAAGGTAAAGATCTGTTGATCCAGGTCCCAGTGGGTACCAAGATATGGTGGATCCCTGATCCGAAACTAAGCTGGGAGATCAAAGATGAGAATGGAGAAGCGAAGGTTATGGTAGAGTGTTTGAGAAATCCTGATGAAATACGAATTCCACGGGATGGATACAAACCTGGAGAAGGCTGGATTATAAAAGAAGAGACGGATAAAGATAAAGATTTTTTCCTGGACTTGAAAGAGAAAATGATTCCCGAGGACCAGAAATTAATACAGTTTGAGCAAGCGTCTGACTTGTTTCCTTTAGAAGGACTCGATCTTGTAGAACCAGGTCCTCCAATTCTTCTTCTCAAAGGTGGTAAAGGTGGATTAGGAAACATGCATTTTCACACACAAACTATCCGTAACCCCCGTTTCTGCAAAGTCGGACGTCCAGGATTGGAATCGTATTTCTTATTTGAGCTCAAACTGCTAGCTGATCTCGGGCTTGTTGGTTTCCCCAACGCTGGGAAATCGACGCTTCTGCGTGCCATTTCTAATGCTCGTCCACGGGTAGGGCACTGGGAATTCACTACATTAAGACCGACTATTGGCACAATCGAGAAATACCCTGGTGGACCACAATTCACTGTCGCCGATATTCCGGGGCTTATTGCCGGAGCAAATCAAGGGAAAGGAATGGGTGTCGAGTTCTTGCGTCATATTGAGAGATCTGGAGGTATTGTGTTTGTCGTATCGTTGGAAGAGGGAAGAAATGCAGTGGACGATTTGAATGTGCTTATTGACGAGATTGGTGAAAGATTGCATGAGAAGAGAGGATTGGTCATTGCAACGAAGGCAGATCTGGAGGGCTCGGAAGAAAGGTTTAGGAAATTGAATGGGGAAGCTCAAAAGAGAGGGTGGAAGTGTATCCCGTGCTGTGCAACCAAGAAGGAGAACGTCGAAGCAATATTGCAAGTCATGGGAGAGCTTACCGATTAAACAGAGTATATTTGTGTATAAACTTGTATATATATTGAGAACATGCAATAATGCGACAATAATCTAGATGTTTTTTTTCTTTTTTTTTTAAGACATTGATACCCTCCAAGAGATTTGGTAACTGTGGGATGAGAATGGAAGTTCAAACTGTATTGTCAGGTTTCTTTGACTCAGACATACAAATGATAGTATGGATCAACGGTTTGAAACTTAGATTAGAATCGCATCCCCATCGCCATCGGTTAACCTTAAGAAGTGTGAATCAGTAAACGAAAATTCTCTATAATATGTAAATAGCAACTAATACAAACTTGAAATAAACAACAGAAAACATGAAAAAAAACTCTATAGATATATTAAAAAATAATAAAAAAAGAAGAACCCCATAAAAAAACCTCCATCCGGAAACATAATGAACAATAATAAATAACAACTCGACTTCGTCCTATGCATGTATCAAGTACCGATTGTTCGAGTACTGAGAACTTCTGTTCATCCACCGAGCCTTTTCGTAGTATCTCCTGCCCTCGTATTCCGGGCTGCTATCGGGTGTAATCTGATCATTTCTGAGTCTAGCCTCACCCATGCGATCACGTAGTTCTTCCTCCTCACTCTCGCTCTCGCTCTTCTTCATTCTCCACTCTCGTTCTCTCAGCTTCGCTTTAATAGGGTCCAAGAACCTGCCCCAGACCTTGATGAGCTCGTCTCTCTCAATCCTGACTTCCCAGTCCAGCAAGTAAAGCAGCTGCTTTTCCATGAGGTTGACCTCGCCGACACCAAACAGGCCGACGGTATGGCGGGCCCAGTGCTTGTTCTTGGGACTCGAGTCGTTGAGGTTTTTGGCGGCCAGAATGAGCGCTGCTAGGAAGATGCGGTGCAGCGTGCAGGCCATGCCTTTGGCCATGACCGGCAGTTTAGTGCGTAGTCTGTGCAGGTACACTAGCGTGGACATGAGAGTGGGTACGGGGACTTTGGAATGATGCACGAGGGTGGTTATGAAAGTTGACAGTGGCGGGAGGGCAGGTGTGGAGGCGGTGGGAGGGTCGACGGGGAGTAGCGAACGAGTTGTGTTTGTGAGGTAGGATATCATTTCTGATGTCACAGGGGACCTGATGAAATGCTCGAGCGCTTGCGAGGTTGACATTGTGAGATGCAAATGCTAATGTGTATGACTGAAATTGTGATGATGGTTGTGTTTGTAATTGTGATAATGACTATGGAATTAGCAACTTTGTGTCGGAGGTCAGTTGCTAGCTAGTGATGTTGATGATGATTATGATGGTCACGCTGGTGATGATGATGATGATGGTAGTGATGGTGAGGTGGTTGTAGATGATGTATGACAGTCTATATAATGGCGCAGAATGGAGAACAAAAGAGTAAAGAAAGAGAGACAAGAATCAAGGTTAAAATAAGAAAAACCGAGATATCTCAGCTACTATATATATATGTATATGCCATGATCAGTCCAGTCAGTGAGATCCAATCCTACAGAATATGGTATACAACAAACCCTACCGCCGTTTAGCACATTTTGTGGTGAGCACTGTGCCTGCCCAGCGTGCGCACAAAGCAAAGGGATGGCAGGGCAAGACACACTAAGAAGGTACCGTACCAATACTCCCAACCAGCCAATTCTGCACTGCTTAAGCCTGCGCTTACCCAAGTGCTTATGTCACAATCCAGCGTGGTTGGGTTATTAGTGTGATTCATCTCGCCCATACTGTGTGCGTACTGTGTAGCATCATTAACTTTCAGTGCTGCTTAGGGGGATGGACGTAAATGATATTGGTGGTGGTGGTGGTGGTGGTGGTGGTGATATTGGTGGTTTGACTAGCGACCCGGATTTAATTTAGGGGAGGAGTGCTCAATTTGTATGTAGAAAGTAACAAACAAAAGAATCTCTCACTTACTTTGCAGTACGTATATAAATCTTCAGAATAGAATATTGACGGTTCGCACGAATACGCACGATAGTGCCTAATACAAAGCTTATTCTGAGCTTATCCACACAGCTCAATTGGAAGCCAGTTCAGCCCTTCTATTCCATGAGCTGGTGCTGGACTTTAATGGAGATGTCAAATGAAATGGGTGGTCGACTCACTCACCTCGTTTCTTTCCATTGTTTGTCTATTTGTCTACTTGTTTATTTGTTTGTTTATTTGGTTTTGTATACCGGTTCCTGAAATTATTCTTTGTGAAACTTGAACAATGTTCAGGTCTTTAGAAGTTTGGTGTTTGATATTTGCAGTTTGGAGTTCGAGGATAAACTAATTCGATATCTACAGTACATCTGGAAAGACTAATCGTGTTCCAAAATATATGGTGAATTTACGTTGAGCTTTAGTGCACTGATATGTGTATCGTACAATATATCAATGATATATGAGTATATCGAGCTGCCATACATTAGTGTATATACACGAATACACACTCTTCAGCTTTGTTTTCTCTTAAATACCAGCCCACGCTATACACACACACATATATATATATATACACACTCCCCCCAACATTGGTCTTGAAGGTTTCAGGTCAAGCCAATTCCTAATATATGATGCAAAATTAGATACCTTAGTCCATTCAAAATACACAAACTATTCAATTGTACATAAATATAAAAAAGAGATATTATTAAACCCGCCCTTATGTTCTGTTTAGGGCCATATATATTACTTGCCATTGATTTTAACCAAATTAAAATAAATTACTCCCTTTTGTCGTTCTCAACGTCGTTACTAGTACTAGGCAGCAGAGGTCTATCTGAACTGTTTTCACTGTTTCCACTGCTACTTCCTCCGTTTCCATTTGGCTTTCCACTAGCAGATTCTGGTTTGGAATACAAGTAGGTAGCAAAAATAACAACACTAGCTCCCAACACAAAGTTACTAGTGACCTCAAAATCAAAAAAGTAAACACTGGCCACAAATGATACTAAAATACTGATCGAGGTAGCAAAATTCTTTGCAATGTTGTCGGCAAACTTGACGCACAGCGCAACAATAATTCCACCAAAAGCTTGGAGGAAAATAGCAGTCCAAACAACTCCGTTATATCCGTGGAAAAATCCGTACTCATTGATTTTAGCACCATCTTTAACGAGAACGCCTAGGAAAAAGGCTGGAAAAAGAGAGTAAAAACTCAATTGAACATTACGAATCCACAATGATGCACTTGAGCCTTTCAACACTTTCTCAAAGTATACACCAGCAAGACCGGAAAGTACACACGCAATAATAACAGAAACCAAACCTAATTGGGAGTTCATTTCTTCGCCACTTGCTTCAGAACGAATTCTCAAACCCTCAGTTACAGACCCTTCCTCCGAAATTGATTTAGAACCAGATCCAGGGAGGTAATAGTAGGCAGCTGTGATAAAATCATTAAAAGCTTCAGGGGTGACTTGAACCATACCAATACCAATAGTCAACAAAACAAGAGAAATCCACTGGTTTCTGGATAGAGAACGTCTAAGCATAGTTACCGAGAAAAAGGCTGTAGTTAGGATTTTAAGCTGATAAGTCACCTGGAAAGTAGCGGCGTCCAAATTTGAAACTGCTGTGTACTGCAAAGAATTTTGAATTGTGTAAAGCAAAGCAGGAATAGCCAACTTCCATGAGTCGCCTGAGAAGACCTGAGAGTAGGTGTTTTTGAGGCCAATTTGTCTGGACGCAACGAACAGACAGAACACGAACTTAATGACCTCGTTAAGCAAAACAGCGGTTGACGGGAAATACCTTGATTCAGAGTCATAACCAGGCATGATTCGTGAATAATGCATGACGAGAATCAAGGAGGAGTTTTGGATCATAAGCGTGAACAAAGAGACCAGTTTCATTGGGACGCCAAACAGAGTTGGCCCTTGGTCTAGTTGGGACATGGTGGAGGTATCCTTTGATAAGCGATTGTGTTAACGAAAGATGGTGTTAGCAATCTCTTGAACAGGCGTCACTGTGTAGCCAGCAAAGGAGAGGAGTAGATAAAAACGTGGGTTAGATTTTAGCAAGACGGTTGAGATATTGTGAATATATCTCCAGATAGAAAATATAAGTGAACAGCGAAGGAGCACGCTGAATCTCAATTACCCTGATGTGCTATTACTGTACAGATAAACGTTATAATATGAATTTTGTTGAACCTAAAAATGTTACAGGTGGCTAACTTTAAACAAAGCCAGTGGGAATAAATGCGATTTTTTTTTTTTTTTGGCAAATTCTTTGTGAAACTCACATTCTTCTTGCTTAATATTTATACCCCAAGTTACATGTCATTCGCACACACACCACAATGCACACAATGGGCCCTGTATATGTAAATAGATATATACTTGACTGTGACAGAGTAGAACACTTTTGAAACAGACATTTCTGCTATTACAGGAGCTATTAACTAATCGGTAAATTAAGCTGTTCTGTTCGGGGAAAAAAATGGTTCCATGTTTCACAAAGCTGAGAGTGCTAGCTAAGAATGTAGTGTTGGACAAGGGGATAAAGGAAAAAAGCAAAGACTTAAAACTTTGAGCTTAAAAAACAATAGCTAGTCTAAAGCTTATATATTGTGTTTCAAGTTTTTATTTCAAGTCCCGAAAGTAAAGTAGATATGACTTGGAACTATTAGTTTATGACATGGAGAAACCCAATGGCACTGCGATTCTCGGTACCAAAATCACTCTGACATCTAACGATCCAGGCTCATATGTGTACAGTAACTCAACGCTGACAGGTTGACAGGCAAAATACTTCTACTGGTTATGATCTATTGTTTCTGCCCATGATATCTTTCACTTCAAGAAAAAACCGCATTGCAACATGCTAAACGTTAAATATCATATCTAAATCATCGTAACCCTCGAATCTATATATGTCGTCACCTCTTGACCCTTCCCAATCGCTCAAACTCATCATCCAACATTTCCCACGCAGGTCCGTATCCATCTCCATCTTTATTCTTCAACTTCGGGTTTCGAATCGTAACCTTACTATCTCCAATCGAAGTGTACCCCTGCTCATACAACTCACATAATTCAACTCCACCAACTTTCAACAAACTCCAGACATTGCACAGGTGCCAATCAACCAACGGCTGTATTCTCAGGATTCTTGGCCAATCACCGTCGGTCATCTCGACCGGTTTCAGGTGCACAGTATCAGGCACATCTGACTGTCTAGTTCCGAGAACTATGGACTGCACAGAGTGCGTAGCCAGGAACTGTGACAATCCGGTTTTCATGTCGGACACTGGTGATCGCCATATTTCCAGGTTATACTGAGATTCACAGTACTTGAGAAACTTGTCAACGGCTGGGAACGGGTTTTGTGTTGGAAAGTAGATGCACGGGAGAGGTTCCTGGGCTATATCTGGTGAAAGATAGTACAGATGGCTCAAAAGAAGCAGAAGAACGAGACAGTCTTTACCACCGTTAAAGCATAGAACCAAAGGTCCGTGGTTTTGTATAGAATCTTCGAGTATCGCAAGGGACTTTGTGATGAGTTCCTGTGTTGATTTTATTGTCTCTGGTGAGGTTAATGGTGATTTTGGTAAATCCGAGAGATCTTTTATTGGATCAAGAGCCAGGTATCGGGTGAGTATTGAGTTGCTGTAAGCAGTGCCTTTCATAATCGTCATGGTGTGTGAGTGCGAATTAGTAGTTTGGATAATTTATTGAGTTGAAGATCGTAAAAGATAGAAGAGAAGTGCTTTTCTAAATACAAAAATTTTGATATAATGTAATTTTTATATTTTTTCAAGGGATTCGACTTTTTGATCTCGGCTCAGAAAATGAATCAAAAAGAAAAGCCTTTCAAAGATGATGGGGTGGGGGATTTTTGATTAATATAATTTTAGAATTAATGATTGAGCTATTTTATTTACAGCTTATAATTTGGGTTTTATACCTTTTTGCCTATTGTTTAGCACTGTGGAGGAATCAAGCATGCTTGATGCTTACCGGGTTAATCATCTTGACAAGCTTAAGAATCGAGTCAAATTGAATCGTGTGTATAACATATGACTTCAGGTACATTTAAAATTTTAATATACAGATGCCAATTGAAATTGTTTGCTCTAAACTGGGCTCAAAGCGTTTGCTACGACTTTTTTTGTAGCAATTGGGCTATTTCACAAATTTCCTATTTGGGAATTAGTACTGTCTGACCTTCGAAGTTCAATATGTAACTTCAAATTTAACCACGTAAATATATCAAGATAAAAATTAATTACGGTAGTACATCCAAATGGCTCTATCATAATAATAGCGTTAACAAAAGATCCTTAACTATAATGAAAATCTTTACAGATTGGTAAGCTATACCTGATAATAGACACCAAAACACCAATCAAGCGTGTCTACTCGAGAAGAGAATCCAGTAGTATCACCTTTAATTGACTTGAGCCTTCGTGCAATAGTAGTATAGGCTATATACAAAGTGATGTTCATCAAAGCGTTCAAGAACTCAGACATGTATGTCCAAGCAAGGAACCTCTAAAACTTCTACGAAAAAATAGCGAGTCTCATTTTAAGCAGCACTTTGCATACATGTAAAAGAATTAATCAATCTAATCGTTAAATACCAATTTCTAGCTAAAGCTCCCTCCGTTCCCTATGAACGAATTTCTCCCTCGCTTCATCATCGCCGTCTTCAATTTCTCCTGCTTAACTTTCTTAAGTGCATCCACCTTCTTCTCTTTCCTAAAATTGATCGCAGATTTAGAACGAATTACTCCCACATTCATATCCTTCACAATCACAGCGCTAAATCCAGTCTCCTCCATGCTCCGGCTTGCAAAGGATTTCGTCAGACTCGGCTTGCGCATAGGGAACCCATCCTCGTCGCTATCGTGTGTTGAGCTGAGATCTACGGCGAGTTTAGACCTGATGCTGAATGAGGGAGCTGCGAGAGGCGGAATGAAGCTGTCGTCTGTTACTTCATCAAAATCGTCGTTGGCGGAAACGTCAATGGCATTGTGGATCGTGCGGTATGGGTCCCAGGGTTCTGCAGGTTTATCATCAAGGAATGAGAGAACTTTTCGGATCTTTTCGCGCGTAAACTTGATCTTTTTCGGGATTGGAGCTGGATCTTCCTGTGTCTCACCTTCTTCGTTTTCTTTGCTATCTTTTTCTTCTTTGTCGTTACCATCTTTAGCATTTTCTTCGTCGTCTGATATACTATCAAAGTATTTGCTATCTTCTAGCTGATCGGTTTTGATCTCAATTACCTCAACAAACTTCCTTTTCTTGGGATCGTTCTTCATTGCTTTTAGAGTGTCATTTCCTTCAGTCAGAAGTTTATTGCGCTTTTCAAGTAGCCTTTTCATCCTTCTTCTCTTCATTTCATCGCCGGCTCCTGCGTAAAACTCTTCATCTTCATCATCCAACAAAGTACCCATAGTTTTCTTTTTCCTCCATGCACCGGTAATAACATCCTGTAATTTATCAGCCAAAAGAGTGTCTTTCGTACGTTCCTTGATCATGAAAAGTTTTCGTAGTGTACCTTCATCCTGTAATGCTGAAGTTTTCGAAGAGTCATCAACCATTTCTAGCAATTCAGCTGCTTCTTCAGGGTCAATTTCTTCATCACTGTTACCACCTAATCCGGCCCATTCGTCTTCACTTTCCACTGCTTCTTCATCGGCAAGATGCTTGGCATTTGAGTCCACTTGCCGCACTTTCGCAGATTTATTAGACCGTCTCTTGAGAATCAACTTGCGGTCTGCTTCTTTGTCATCAATGGATTCATGCTCCGAGTCTGAATGAAAAAGATCATCAAGTTCAGATTTTACTGTGGAAGCGGTTTTGGTGCCAGGTTGCAGCTCTGAGAACGATTCTATGGGTTGAGTTTCGGAATTAGATTCTGAAATCGATTGTGTTTCTGCTTCGATCGGCTGGACTGGCTCAATAACCTGAGTTTCTGTAATAGATTGAATATGAATTAGGCTTGGATTCTGTGTCTTATTAATCACTTGTGTGCTTTCCACAATTCGAGTCTCTTCAGTTAGATGGCTACTGTTCCTTTGAGTTTTTTCAATTACC
Source organism: Geotrichum australiense (assembly GCA_030563945.1). Lineage (NCBI taxonomy): Eukaryota > Fungi > Ascomycota > Dipodascomycetes > Dipodascales > Dipodascaceae > Geotrichum > Geotrichum australiense. The sequence goes on along the minus strand of JAJMKR010000064.1, from coordinate 79,085 downwards.
TGGGTACCGGCCACTTGGGTGCCAGTTGCTTGAGTTTTATCAACAACCTGAGATATGTTTGCATTATTCCCAACCTGCGTATCTCCTTCAGGACTAGCCCCACTTCCAAACACAACCCTTCGCGAGTCTACTTGAGAATCCTCCCACATGAAATCATCTCTATCAATCCTACTAACTTGGGTTGGTGGATCAAATTGCGACAGCTGTGTAGGTGCGTAATCGTTCATATCTTCCATACTCACATCTTCAAAAGGCCCCTGTGTAGAATTATGAGAAGTTCGAATAATGGGCGGGTTAAATTGAGGATGAGACTCAAGGTCATTCTCAGAATCTGCTTCGGAATCAGATAATGTTGCGGAGTTGTATGCTTTGTTTTGGGGTTGGGTAGCTTGGAACATTTGAGAAAGAGTGGGCTCAGATGTAGTGGGGAAAGATGTGGAAGGAAATGCAGAAGGAAGGAGGTCATCCTCATCCCCGTCCTCATCGTTTTCGTCGTCTAAAATGGCTCTTCGGCGAGATTTTGGTTGTGTGCGGATTACGCTGTCCTCATCTTCACCGTCAGCATTTTCAACAGCACTGGCAAGTTTTCCTGTTTGAACTTCACCAATGTTGTCGTCGTTGTTTTCTTTGCCATCTAATTCAATTTCAGAGTCTCCTTCTTCGCTTCCACTTTCAGCTTCCTCGTCAAATGGGACAACCAAATCACTATCTTCCTCTTCGTTATTTTGGTCGTCAAACTCTTCGTCTTCTTCCTCTCCTCCAACATAATCGGCATCGCTAGCGTCCTCTTCTTCTTTCATTTTGTCTTCCTCACGTTTTTTCCTTTCAATTTCGAGTTTTTTGATTCGCAATACCTGTCGCTTTGCTTCGTCTAAAAGTTCAGCCTTTACATCTTCTTCGTCCTCCTCCATCTGTTCTACCTCTGTCTGCAACTGCTGAAATCTTTTTTCTAACTCTTCCCTGTCCCTCAAAATTTGCATTCTTTTGTTGCGTTTCAGTTCTAGTAGCATTTGTGCGCGTGCGTTTTTTCTCATCTCAGACTCTTTATCCATGACCAAGAACTTCTCAAAAGGCTTCACAACCTTTTTAGGAGGAAGAATCTCAATTTCTTCATCTGAATCGTCGTCCTTATCTACTTTAAGTATGACGGGCTCTGTTGAGCTAGAGGGTAGACCGATCATACTAGCATGCCATTCAGGCTTTAGCTTTTTCGCAGATTTCAATGACGTTATTCTAGCGCATGTTAGTTTGCCTAGAACATAATATTATGAAAAATAAGATGGAGTTCATGTACTCACTTTGATTTTGCGCGAAACTTTTCGATAAAAGATGCTGGTGTGAACTTTTTGGTGTTTTCAACTATACGCGGTGCCAGCTCAAGTTCGCGTTTCATTCTTTGAGTTTCACGCTCAAGCTCTTCTTTTTCTTTCTTACTTAACTATTGATTCACGTTAGCAAAATTTGACGAGTGATGTAAACATAATGTATACCTCTTTTAATTTTTTAGAGACCTTAGCCTCAGCAGCTTTATCTGAAGTGTTATCTTCGGGTAGTTTCGATAGCTCAGTCGCGGTCAATTCGGCAATCTTCGCGTCTTGAATTTCTTTATTCACAAAAAGTTCGTCTTCTGAATCGGTTATATCGTCTAAATCGCTCTCTAAGTCCAGTTTTCGCCCTAACATGGGCTTTCTCGTAGCTTCCATAGAAGAAACACCTAAAGTCACAGAGCCCTCATCTGTATTATTTATATGAGCTGGATTCGATAGCTCTTGCGTTTCGATTTGTGTGTCAGAATCAGTAGGAGAAGGTAAATTTGAATTATTGAAAGTGGGAAGTAGATCGTCCTCTTCTTCTTCTTCAATATCTTCTTCGCCTATAACAAATGTTTTGGCGTTATTGTTACCTTTTCCGTACCCTGTAACTCCCTGCTCACGCGTTGCGACAGTTTCTGCTGATTTAGATTTGAATTTTTTTTCAAATCTCTTTAAGAATTCTTCGTCATCCTGGTTGCAATCGTCATCATCTTTCTGTAAGCTTTCAAACCTTTCCATTTCCTTCCTTAGTTTGGACCGTGGAGTCAAAAGTATCTCACCGTCATCTTGAGTTTCCTCACCAAACCGGTTAGGAGGAGGTGTTGAGGACCTCTTTTCAAATATTGAAAGACCAAAATCAAAACTGTTGGAATCTTTTTCACTAGAGTCTGTGAATTTGGGTTTCCCGTAGGTAAGTATTGGAGTAGTCATTGAGACAGCTATATATGTAAAATCTACCGAGTCAAGGAGTGTAAGAATTTGTGATAAAAATGAATAAAGAGAAAAAAGGAAAAGAAACTTTAGTCGCGATTTTTCGATAAATAAGGAAATTCGCGTTGTGTGGAGGAAACGCGAAATTTGTCATAAGTTTAAATTAAAACACAAAGTTCGTGACATTTTACTTGGGATATATAGTTACTGTAATATCACCAAAGAATAGAAAAGCCTGAAACTATTCTGATATACATTAGCCTCCAAAATTGTACTATCGAAACGCAGCTTCAGGAAACAATCAATTGTGATCTGAACGGTTCAATCATACATAGTGAGATATGAAAATTTTAAACTCGTGTCTCATTTATCTAAACTAGCGGACCGAAAAAACACCTGAACGGTGACACTGAATCTACTGTATTGATTAAATTTCATCTATTGAAAGACCTATTCAACGTTTTTCAGAAAGTGATGATTAACGAGTCCTGTTTTGATTCCTTTATGTATGATAGTTTATCAATTTCTGTATATAACGTTATTTAGTCTTCTTGAAATAGTATTGGTCGACCCGGGTACTGATATATTGTGTTTAGTGGATCATAGAAATCTGTATTCCGGATAGCAAGACAGTTCATTGTAGATAGTGCGAGTTTAATCGTGTTTACTACGCTGCTTACATTGTGATTTTTGGCACTAACCAGCGTTTATTCCGGAGAAACTGTTTTATATTCTCGAATATAAGTACAACTTTTGTTATCAGGCTGTACAGTTTAGCTAAAAATGTATTAGTAGCACTGATAACCACAGTTTTTTATTACGTCTAATTGGCTCAGCCATGACTATGTGCCTCAGAGCTACAATTATTCCCAGTCTGTTTAAGAAGTCCATCCAAATGCCTTGTGAGTAACAATTTACAAGTCAGAGGAAGAAAGAAATAAAAAAAAAGCCATGCAAGAACATGTATAAAAAAATCAAAACCGAGCAAAGAACAGGAAAACTCATACACTTTAACAAATCTATTGAAATCAAAAAAGTAAATTTATATTCAAACCCACTCATAAAGAAGAACATGCCTATGAAGAAGGTAAATCAAGTTCTATCAAAGACTAACTTGCCGTTAACCCAAACCTTTGTTGTGTTTCTCTCATCACCGTTAAACACCCATTTGTTAACCAAGTCATCCCATTTCCTTTTTTCATCACCCTCAGAAAGACTTCTTGTGGCGTCAGGTTTTTGCCAATCGAATACGTCAATGCCAGATCCCTTGGCCTCTAAATCTATTAACTGCGCGTCCCACTTCTTTCCTACTTCAAAATTTCCTAGCTTGTCTTCAACTTCACACACTTTCGCGCCACCAACTGTCGCAAGATATAAAACCTCTTCAACACTCAGTTTGTCCTCTTCTTTCCCAGAGTCCATTGCCAAGTGTCTGGACACCAAGAGAGCATGACGTGCCGATTCTAAGATAGAAGGTGAGAATCCACCACTACAATCTGTTCCCAATGATACCTTTAACCCTCGTTCAAGATAACGTTTTACGGGTGCCTCACCAGAAGTGATGGAAGAGTTTGAGATAGGGCAATGAGATATACCCGCATTGCGAGCCTTTATGGTGTCAAGCTCTGTGGGAGACAAATGAATAGCATGTGCTAAGATGGTTTTAGAGCTTAAAATGCCCGCACTATCGTAAACATCCGTATAAGATGAGCATTGAGGGAATAGAGACTTTACCCACTTGATTTCGTTGGTGTTCTCGGAAATGTGTGTTTGTAAGGGTATGTTTTCGGATTTCATGAGTGTCGACATCCGAGACATACTTTTATGTGTACAGGTAGGTGCGAATCGTGGTGTCAAAATTGGAGAAATGATTTCGTATTTTGGGTCCTGGGATTTGATATAATTAATAATCTCGACATCTTTTTCATAAGACTCTTCTTCATTCGAATCACGATAGAAATCCGGAGAATTTTGATTCATGCATACACGGCCAACAAAAGCTCTTTGTCCTTTTTTCAGCGCCAGATCAGCTAAGATTTTTGTTGCATCGACATGGATCGTGGCATAATAAGCAGCAGTAGTGGTTCCATTACCCAGGGTTCTATCAATCACCTTCGAATAGATAGTATGAGCTCTATCCAAATCCTTTAAGGAAGACTCGAGGGGGAAAGTGTAGGTTTCGAGCCAGTCTAATAGAGTTGATTTACCAAATATTCCATTATTTGGATATTGAGAAGCATGGATATGAGTGTCAAAAAACCCTGGAAAGAAGAACTTAGTAGAACTATCTCTGCTGAGATACTCGCAGCTTAAAACATCAGTTGCACTGAAGCCTTTCGAGCGTGCGGCTTCAAGACCGTCCGAAGTAGTCTTATCAATGAAGACAATAGTACCAGATTCGTCCACACCAATGGAAGCTTTAGGCAGGATCTCCAGAACAGTTTGGTTTAGTGAATGGATAAAAGCGCCCGAGAAAATTCTCAGTTTTGAAGAAGCAGTCATGTTTGATGGTGAGATATGAAGTATGAGAAAACAACTAATGAAGTGAGATCTAAAGAAAGGAATCTGGATCGAATTTAAATGAAAGAAATATAAAATAGAGTCCGTAGGATCAACCGCGGGTAATGTTTAATCAAGCCCTATCTCCGATTTATTTAAGCTTTGTAAGTAAGGTTGATAGTTTAAGTGGAGGAATGCCAATAAATACTGGTTAGCTATTATTCTTGTCAACGTTCAAACCTGTCGCCTACACAACAAGCAGGATTTTTGCCCGACGGGATTCTTATGTCACAATGCTTCTTGTGACCTCAAACGTTTGGAATAGGATGGAAGAATCTTATTATCTCTTGTTCATTTGAATTGTGGTATAGTCGCGAATGCTCACTTTATTTTTAAAAATATATCACAGATCACATTGTTAAATCACATTGAGCTACTTTCATGTTCTACGATGATAATGCTTATAGGGTATGAATCGATATCCCGTATCAAATGTTTTAGTTGAGATAGATAGGTGTTCGTATGATTTGGTCGAGATCACTAATTCAAAGCCAGTATAATGCTATAGAATTGTGTGATAGACTAAGAAAATTCGTACAATATTATAAAATCCAAAGACTTCAGTCTCTTAAAGTTTGCTTCGTTGCTCGGCAGCTATGATCATTTCTATCTCAATTTCCACACCCATTGGGAGCCCAGCTACTTGAACGCAAGATCTGGCAGGACACGGTGCACCATCAACTCCAAAGTATTGACTGTAAACTTTATTGACTTCACCAAATTTAGACATATCGGTCAAGAATACATTAACTTTAACAGCATCCTCCCATTTAGCATTGGAAGCCTCTACCACTGCTTTCAGGTTTTTGAAGACCTGGTGGGCTTGATCTTTAATATCTCCCCTGATAAGTTGCCCTTGGGGAGTTAATGGAATCTGGCCTGAGAGGAAGATAAGATTGGACGTTCTGACAGCATGGCTGTATGCTGCGACGGGCAGAGGTGCGTTTGGTGTATTGATCTAGAATAAAAGATTAACATTCTGTAATCTCCAATTCTACTGTAATGATACCGCACTTACCGTCTTTATCATAGTAGAGATTGATCGGGACGCAACCGAGGGCTTGAGTGATCTAAACATATCTTGCTATGTCCAACTGAATTTGGTGCAGGTGGAATCAAAACAAAATAAAACAGCCCTCTGATTGGTACTATAAAAATTACTAATATACGTTTCAACTTCCATCTTCTCATATTAAATTTTATGAAGTATTTAAGCTCGCGTTTTCAGTTTTTCAAGCTCTACTCTCGTTGAAAACTATTGAGCTTGTATGTGCTATACAACACATGATACTAGGTGGCGAACTCAAAACAAAGAGAATCTGGAGGTCCCTTGAACCAATTACTAGAATTACTAACATCACCATCTTCAATGGGCAATAACTGGTAGACAACTTTATAGGGGCAAAATTTATAGTAGTTTTTACAAAATCTAAAACAATAGACACGAACAGAGAAAAGAAACAATGACAATTATAGGTATTTCAAGAAATTTATTACTTATATAAAACTATTCAATTCCTCCAATCCCATCAATCCACCAGCCCCTTACATTATCTCTTTCAAAGCAAAGTAGATAATATAATGAGACGAAATCAAAAATTATAAAACCCTAGCATAATAATGCCTGGCAGTCATCTCTCCTAAAATGATACCACGCTGTGCAATGCCATTGTATCACGGAGTAAAAGATGACCGGCTTCCCGGTATGTTTGAGCACCGGAAAACGTTTCAAGGTAAGTATGAAGAAAAAAAAAAAGGGGAGTCTACGAGGGGGAACAGTTGAATTTATAGTATTTTTCCAAACAACATGGGTTAGGTCAAATGCCCTAGGGAACAAAGAAGGTGAAAACAGGGTAAGTTTGTTTTTCAAAACATATTGATATATCTGTGACAAGTATTGAGTCCGAACTTTGCACGATATATTGACTTTAAGTCTAGTTCAATAGTAATAGCTATGGTTGTTTTATATGAACAAGGTGTCATGGATCCCACTTAGAACCAACTACAATCCATGACAACGACCAAATGGTCTAAGTTCCACGAGCAGAGTTACATGGGGTTAGGGTTCACGAATGAACAAGAGACAAAAGGATCCCAAAGGTTGAAGGATCCTGGAAACCATGGAGAACGACAGAGAACAACCGACGATGAGAAACTAGTCCGATAGCAATTATTTGTAATTGCCTTATTTAGCTTATAATCGATTACTATAAGTAGTTAAGGATATTAATCATGATCTCTACCAAATCCTATTGAACATTAGACTTGATCAAACGAACTACGTACGTATATCTAACCTTTGGAACGAGACTATGACACAAGGTAACCTGGATACAATCTTACACAACTTTACTGATTATCATCAATGCTTGCAAAAAGGAAAGTGAATGAAAGTAAACAGACACATTATCTTAAGAGAAAATTTGATCTTGACTCGGTCCATGAGTACCACTTTTGCCATTGAGTTCCATAACATATTTACATACGTACAGTACTTTTCAGCATCTCCTATTCCTTGTATGGTTTTTGCAAAGGGCTAATATCTATATATACAATTTATCAATCACACCGTTTCAATACTATATATAATATTATGTAGATGCTCGTGCAAACGAGTAGAATATCATTACAATTTGCACTATACTGGGCACTCGATTGGTTTGGTATATTAACTTCTGTCAATAGATTCCCCTTGAGAAATCCTGTACAATGCTTGTTAAGCTCAGCAGATATTTCTGCTATTGTAAATCCATATAACTTATATCAAAGTGCAATCCAAAGCCATATGTTTGAAACCACATGAATAACACTATGACGACAATAGCACCTCGCACCTTAGATCCCTCATTATGTTTTACAGTCAGTCGTGTATATTAGTTCATCGCTTATTGGATTCTTCCTGATATTGTCATGTGAATTAATAGCTCATGCGATAAAACTTTTTCTACTAGAGCACTCTGTAAGGGTGCCCATTCCATAGTGGTAAAAATGAGAAAAAACAATATATTAAATTTTGAACTTACGCACCATATAGCTACCAATCAGAAACTCTCATATATTTCATACTTGCTTACTTGGTGGATTTGTTACTTTTATACTATTAAAAACCCTATTATACTCTTTTCTCATCGAGAAGATAACATTCTATCTCAAAGAATAAATATGAAACTATCACCTTCTTATCCTAGCTACATTTAACGGAACTACTTTAGTTAGTGATAAGGAAACAATCATAAGATTTTAGCACACCTGATTAGAAAATCGACATTAGATTTTGTTTGATCGCTAAAATTATTCTTCACATATTATATAAAGCAGCAAACAGTTACTAGCAATCATAATTTTGTGTTCTAAATCTATAATTTGCAAAACGACTATCTGAAGTCTATTGCACTGTAAATTCATACAAGTATCGAGTCCGACAAAGAGAGGATTTCGATTTTCATAAATAGCATGTTTAAAGTAGAAGCTTTCAAAAAAATTCGGAAACAATTTCATTGATCTACGTTAGTATAAATGGCAGGTCTAGTCTTTCTATTACTGGCCCGTAGCTGGAAAGAAATGGAGCCGATACTTACCCCACAGTTTGTTACCTTTGGTTACAAAAACGGGTATTGCCTTATTTGAATAAGTGAACCAATTATTTCAAACATTGGCAAGTAACTCAATACAGCCCAGTGTAAAGACTTTCTTTTAATCGATGTACTGTAGTATCTTGAAGATGTTCATTGACCTAGATGAAAGCTTAGAACAGCTCTTAACTCTTCAGTACAAAAAATCTTTAGGTCATTGAATGATGCTTTGAAGCACTTAAGGTTTGGATAAAAAAAACTAGCGCTCAAAACTATGGAATCATAACTCCCAAATTCCAAGTATCCGATCATTCATATTCCTAGGGCAAGGTTTACCCGATATAATTTAACAACCAATAATATTTGATCAATTCCAATTTTTCAACACCCAAAAAAATAGAAGGAAAAAAAGAACCCTTTTTCTTTTTCCTCATCAGTAGTTACACCTCATTGACCGATCCATAAGATGATGCTTAACCGTTTAATATTACAAACCGCAAAGCGAAGTGCGCTTCCTTCAGTGCGCCACTCGTCTTCACTCCAGTCTAGTCTTCCCACCGACTACCCGCTTCCTTCAGAGCAAAAACCAAAAAGCGTTATCGATTATGCACTCACCTCCCTCGACGGAATTGCAAACTGGGCGCGCCAGGGTTCTTTCTGGCCAGTTACATTTGGTCTCGCTTGCTGCGCTGTTGAAATGATGCACGTCTCTGCGCCACGATACGATCAGGATCGATTGGGTATTATTTTCCGTGCGTCACCCAGACAGTCAGATATTATGATTGTGGCAGGAACTTTAACAAACAAGATGGCTCCGGCGCTGAGACAAGTTTACGATCAAATGCCCGAACCTAGATGGGTTATTTCAATGGGAAGTTGCGCTAATGGAGGAGGATACTACCATTACTCATACGCGGTAGTCAGAGGATGCGACAGGGTTGTGCCTGTGGACGTTTACGTGCCGGGATGCCCGCCTACGTCCGAAGCACTCATGTACGGTGTGTTTCAACTACAGAAGAAGATGAGAAACACTAAGATCACTAGAATGTGGTACAGAAAGTAGAGCATGTTTTGTGGGAAAGCAGTTATTCATTTATATTATTTCATGTGTGTATTGAATTAATCGGTCATTTCATTTCATTTAATTTCATTATTTTATTCTAGACATCTTAACAATACCTATAGAATTCTTCCTTAAAAGATAGCACTATATGTACAAAAGTTATTCCAATGATGATTACGACCTGTGTAGTAGCGTCTATTTAGGTGTGCAAAAATTAGAAGAAAGCCTATTGGTCTAAGTCGGTTGAACTGCGCTTTCTACGTACCGAAATTATGATTTACAACAAATACCTCCGGATTTAATAGAGGCCAGCTATGCTTAGAGGATACATTATTTATAAAGTAAAAAATAAGTACTAAGTCATACTACGGCTTGCAGCTCTGAGTTTACTTTTCTTCTAAGGTGAAAGCTCTACCCCATACTACTCTACCAGCCAATTAATTCCGTACTGTACCAACAAAAATACGCATTAGCACCAACAAAAAAAACAGACCATTTATCGAACCTTTTGTGTTTTCTTCTCTTCTGTAAGACAGTTCCTAACAGTAACGGTCATACTACTCAACATCTCTCGTCATGTTTGTGTTTCCTGCAAACAACGAAAGCTACAGAAAAAGGAAACGCACACATAAAGCTTGTCAGCAATGCAATAGAAGTAGGAAAAGATGCTCATTTCCATACGGGGATAGGAGATGTGAACCGTGTGAAAAGTCAGATATTTATTGCAGTTTGGCACCCGATGTCCAGCCAAAAGTTGCAGTCCATACGCCACAACCCCAACAATACTCACAGTCGCAACCGCAACCTCAGTCTCCAGGCTATGGACCTTCTGTAGGAACCGGGTCTAAGAGAAGATCAGTGACATTACAAGAATCAGACTCGGTGTATGCAAACGATTCCAAGCAACAGAAACCAGCCTCTGAAATCATGGGAATGTGGGTGAAAGGAAAGTCGTCATTGACTCCAAATATTATTTTACAGCAATACCTAGCATCAATAAACGTTTATTCAATGCCTCTACGACCAAACCGAGACGGCTTAATAAGGCTGTACTTTGAATCAATCCAACCCATTCTGCCTATGATCAATGAAGATCAATTCATCAAACTACATAGTATAGGTCAAGCTCCTACACTTTTGCTTCATGCTATTATACTTGTGGCTGCTCGACATCCGTGTGCCAACGAATACTTAGCCGGACAAAAAGTTAGAGAATTCTGCACGCAAACAGCTGAAAAGATCAAAGCCCTGCTATTCGCTGAGGTAGAACAAGATAGGCTAACTCTTGTTAGAGTATATGCTCTACTATCACTACACGCGGAAGGTCCCGATGGTCTCGAAAACAGTTGTGCAGATTTACAGAAAGCCATACATTATTCTGTTTCACTTGGAATTCATCATGAAAGCCCGTTTGTGGACCGGGACGAATTGCGCAAATTGTGGTGGTCAGTTTGGTGTCTTGATAGAATCAATGCATGTGTAAATGCACGACCAATGATTATGAGTCTGGAGGATATTTCGTCTCCAATGATATCTGAACAAGAGCACAAAAACTTGTATTTGATGTCTCAGTGTTGTATCCAGCTTGAAAATGTTCTATACATGTATAGGCCCAACCCTCGTGGAAGTATTCTCAACGTGTCGTTACCAGAACCTGAAATGTTTCTGGGATCTGGAAATACTGCTGTGATGGCTTTGCTTGTGTACACAGCAGATATATTGGCTCATAAACGGGATACCACTTCACCCAAAGAGGTAAGCAACGAAATCTTAATGAACACCGCGGCGCGCATCATCAAAGTCATAGAGAGATTTAAAGACACTTTACCACCTCTTCCGTTAGTCCCATATGCTGTATCATTAACATTGACTGTGTTCTTGAGAACGGAAACCCAACTGGGTGGTAGCTACGGATGGAAGAAAAGCTGTGAAATGCTGGAAGATCTAAGTTCACGATGGTGGGTTGCAGACGCTATGTATGGTGTGGGTACACTGGTGATGAGCAAAATAAAACCGAATGAGCCTGTTGCACCGTTTCCACTTGAGAGTAATGGTAATGGCAATAATTCCAATAATGGAAATGTGAACCATGACAACAGTAACAACGGTAATGGTAACGGCAATATTTCTGGTATACCCATAAATGATAACGACCTCCAACCAGTAACCCCTGGTAATATTAAAGACAGCACATCTAACTTTAACGGAATCGATATAAGCCCACTCAGAGAGGAAAATCCATTGGATCAACAGTTACTGAATATGTTTTCACAACTACCAAACCCAACTTCTTTTCTTGACACTGCTTTGGCAACTGAGCAGTTTGATATGAGCGAGTGGTTCAACTGAACTGAAGATAATCATCTCGTACTGTATAGCACCATTCGCATCGCATTGCACGTTTACGGTATTACAGTCCTTTTTGGAAAACAATAATTACACCACATTCGAGATGTGTTGTTAGAACTTCCAAGCCTCTCAATATAAAAAGCTCGATATAACACTCAAGCTTTTTCTTTTGTTTAAAATTCAAAATCAATTATATCTGATTAACCAAGTGTGCCAAAGCTATAATTAAGATGAAGTTTTTTGAAGATCCGATTACAGCGGGAATACTCGAGTTGAGGGATAGACCCTTAACCCCACCACCACCTCCTATTCCTCCAAGGAATCCTGATAGACCTTCGTATCCTTCACAACCTAGTGGGAGCTCTAGGTGATGCTATTGAACAGTGTTTTGATCTGGTATGAACAGTGTATTAGACAAAAAATAGTTATTTTGTTGAACCCAGGTTTACTAACGATCGGCTTCGCAGATATTCTCCACATTTTCTAGATTTTGGATATAATTCAGGACATAAATTTATTAAAGCATATTGCTTAAGCGTTTTGTATTATCATATAAAATGATTAATATTTACTACAGTACTTTGACAATCAGTTTTTTTTAGATGTTCTAACGACTACTGTTGAACTTTACATTCATCTTCATTTCAATAGCCACTCTTAAAAACCTCCAAGTTCAGTGTGTATCTCGAACAATTTCAATTTTTCTAAAAACATAGCAAACAAACATTTTATAAGTTAATATATCCCTATTCTTCCATTCAAACCTAGTTCCTGAGGGCTGATTTCTTCTTCTTATTTTGAATCTTGATGGCAACCTTCTCTTGCTCTTCTTCACTGACTTCCATTTCATCTGCGCTTTCATCATCCATGTCCATGTCCACGTCAACATTAGCCTTTTCTGCAGCCCTCTTCAATTCTACCTCTCTGACTCTGAGCAGTTCAGGATGCGACTCCACCAATTTTCTATCCAATTCCTTCTGTCTTTCCTTGTTTCCCTTCATTCTGTTCTTGTAGAATGCACGTTCTCTTCTCTTTCTGATCTCCTCAATACGGCCCATGGCACGTAACGTGTCGGCCACCAACTCACGGTTATAACGAACTGGAACATTGCGTCGAGCACTGAAAGACAGAGTGGAATCAACAACCATTTCTTTACCAGCAGCTTTGCGGAATGCTTTAGTCCAGCGCAGCTTACGGGGGTTACGCTTAAGCTTGAAATTCTTGTGACATTTGGAACGACAGAATCGGAATTCTTTAGCGTCGTTACGAACGAACATTATACCATGACCAGGCTAAAAACAGTAGGTTAGATATGTTGTTGGTTTTTCAGTAGAATTCTACTTACATATACTGGCGATGAACAAAAATGACAATTGTAGACTCTCATAGCTTGTGATCTTTAAATGCAAAAAAAATAAAATGATATGGATAAAATGATAACAGTAAAAAGTAAGAATGAAAATTAAGTCCCAACTGAAAAAAAGTCCCAAAAATTTTTTGTGACAGTTGACCAGTTTATATTTTTCAGGTTCTCATAACCCCAACCCTGGGAACGATTGAAAAATTTCCCCATCCACCAACCAAACTAGATTTTCCACCCTTTAGTTAGATATTCTATAAAATATCAACCAAGTGATATATCGACATTAATTCTATATCTAGAAATCAGCTATGAGTGCTCAAGACAATCAGAAGGGATTTTTCCAGGAAGCCTATGATGATCTAAAAAGCACAGTGACGGAACATCCCGTTATGACTGGTGTTGTTTTGGCCACCATTCTATATTTCGTATGTTGATCTTGAATTTGTTCTGTGCCACACACATTCTAACATCGATTTTCAGGGCAAAGCTTCTTTTGGTCCAAAAGGCCCGGGTGTCGGAGGTCGTACATTTTATACTGGAGGATTTGCGCCTAAAATGAATGCGAAGGAAGCCCTACAAATTTTGAATTTACGAGAGTCGACTCTAACAAAATCTCGACTAAAGGATCACCATAGAAAGATTATGCTGCTGAACCATCCTGACAGAGGTGGAAGTCCGTATATTGCGACTAAAATCAACGAGGCAAAGGACTTTTTAGAAAAGAGAGGTGGAATTAAAGACCGATGATTGCGTCAATTGAATCAAGAAAATAAAACGGATACACAGTACATACTTTGCATAACACAAAAGATGTGAAGCTGTTTAGAGAAGTGATGATATTTAATGTATATAGTAGAAATTAGTTGTTTCAGTTTATGACTTGGTAAAGATAGAAACTACATCACCATCTGCAACTCTATGTTGCAGTCCACATTTCTGCGGACTGTGCTTTGCACTTGCTCCCCAAACTAGAGCATACTTGAATTTGGTTTTGAAATCTCGATGAATTCCATCACACACATTTTCAATAGTGTTTCTTTTGCACCTTACCACCATTGGATCTGAAAAGTCCGGCGGACTTCCTTTAGCTTTGGTGTAAATTCGTAGTAATGCTAAGTCGCTCCAAATTCTTTCTAACAAATCTTCGAGACCAAGATCCATGGAAACGGAGATGACAACAGAGTTTGGTAGGCGCGCCAGTCTATCTGTTTCTTCTAATGAAACAGCATCTATTTTGTTGTAACAATACAGGCACGGAATATATGATCGATGGGACGAATTGATAACATCAATGAAATCTTCAACAGTGCAGTTTTCATCACGAACAAGCACCTCCGCATTGTGAATTTTGTAGTCCTTGAGAATATCACTGACTAGTTTCTCATTTAGATACTTGGGCGGGGAAGTGGCATTGAACTTGACACCACCGGTTTTCTTCAATGTGAATGCTATGTTCGGTCTTTCACAGTTCAACCTGATCCCAACAGCTTCCAACTCTCGCTCTAAAATTGCCCTCTGTTCATCTGGCTTTGTTGCATCCAACACCATCAAAATCAAATCTGCTGTTTTTGCTGTGGCAACAACTTGTCTACCACGACCCTTACCTTCACTTGCTCCTTGGATAATACCAGGTAAATCTAATATTTGAATTTCAGCCCCGTTGTATTCCAACACACCTGGAACCGATGTCAAAGTTGTGAAAGCGTACTGAGCGACTTCTGATTTTGTTTTTGTGATTTTGGAGAGTAATGAAGATTTACCAACTGACGGAAACCCGATTAAAGCTACACGCGCATCTCCACTCTTTTGAACTTCGAAACCTTGACCCGGTGAAGATGAAGATCCAGGTGTCGGCTCGAGAAGTTGTTGACGATAACGAGCAAGTTTACCTTTCAGAAGACCAATATGGTACTCCGTGGCCTTGTTTTTTTGAGTACGAGCTAATTCCTCCTGAATTGATGTGATCTTTTCGAGTATTCCCATTATGAAATCAGTAACGTCCTAGCTTTGTCGATATTGGTGAACTAGCTGAAATGCTTCAATTGCTTCCGTAGAAAAAAATTGCCAAGGGTTAGGGTAAACACTGAAATATTCAAGCACTAAAAATTTTAAGATTGCAATGCAATAAAAAGTAGAATGAGTAGTGATTTTAGTCTGATAGCAAACCCTATCTGTGACTCAATAATATATTTTACCACATTATTCCGGGCTCTTTGAACCGCACTATAAAAGCTCGCCCACTTTCCTTTTTTAAAATCAAAGGAAGTATTCAGCAACACAATAACAATGATTCAAGAAAGACCCGACGCACATTACTTCGGAGCTGGTCCTGCTCTGCTTCCCAACCCCGTTGTTACTCAAGCAGCATCCGACTTTGTAAACTACAATTCTCTCGGACTTGGTCTTGGTGAAATTTCGCACAGATCAAAAGATGCAATTGCCGTTGTTAATGAAACTAAAGCAAACCTCGTCAAAGCTTTGAACGTGCCAGACACTCACGAAGTTTTATTTTTACAAGGTGGAGGAACTGGAGGTTTTGCAACCATCGCTTATAACATGATGGCCGCTTTCGCCGCAAAGACCGGCAAGAAAGGAAAAGCTGATTACTTTGTAACCGGAGATTGGAGTACTAAAGCAGCTGCTGAAGCAAAAAGACTGGGTGTTGATGTTAATTTTGTTGTCGACGTCAAAAAAGTTAATAACGGAAAGTTCGGAATAATTCCTCCTAAAGAGGAATGGAAATTTGGACCAGCAGAAGATACTGCATATGTGTATTACTGTGATAATGAAACTGTTGCTGGTGTCGAGTTTCCCGAAGTCCCTGAAGTCCCTGAAGGCGTTGAACTAGTGGCCGACATGTCCTCCAACATTCTCTCGAAAGTTCTTGATGTCTCGAAGTTCGGACTGATTTTTGGTGGTGCTCAAAAGAATATTGGAATTGCCGGAGTCTCTTTTTATATTGTTAAGAAATCATTGTACGAAAACAGACTTCCCGAAGAAAAGCTGCTTGAACTTGGAATTCCTCTAGCACCTATTGTTTTTGATTTCCCTACTATTGCTAAGAATAATTCCACATATAATACACTTCCTATTTTTGCAGTACACGTCACTAACCTTTGTGTTTTGCAAGTCTTGAGCAAACCAGAAGGGCTAGTTGGACAACAAAAGGAATCAGAAAGAAAAGCTAAGGCTTTATATGATATTTTGGACGCTAATAGCGATTTCTTCAATCTACCAGTGGAAAAAAGTGTTAGAAGTAAGATGAATATCGTGTTCACCTTAAAGGCTGGGGAAGAGCTAGAGAATAAGTTCTTGAAGCAAGCTGGGGAAAGGGGATTGACAGGATTGAAAGGACACAGATCTGTTGGTGGTATTCGAATTTCCAATTACAACGCTGTTACTGAGAAGAGTGTTGAATTGTTGGTTCAGTTCATCAAAGATTTTGTCAAAGAAAACTAGTTCAAAATCACATCTATGAAACACACATTAATTTTCTAAATCTATCAAAATGTTTTTTATATACATATCTATATATCATTAAAGTACAAGCTCTATCCAAATTAATAATTTCGAAGACCATTAAATATTCTTCTCAAGTATTCCTTTAACAAAAAGATTAGATGAATATAGAGGAACCTTTTGATATTCTACTGGCTTTTTATCCACTTCTACCAGTCCCTTCAATTTCCACAATCCTTCATCTAGTAGTTGAAAATCCACATCTTCTGAACACTTAACTTTCTCGACAAGCCCTTTTTTGACGACAAATTGTAGTTCAACTCCATTTTTTATTGGAAAACGATGCTTAAAATCCGGGGTGTGTTTGAAAGTCCAGTTCTTCAATTCTTGAGCAGTATCCAAAACCTCATCTGGCAAATCTTGTTCTCTTACTTGAACCACATCAATCTCACCGGATTCACCCATATTATGCATCTTGAAAAAAGATATTAATGTTGTAATAAAAACGTTTTTGTCAACACCAATGTTACCCACTTTCGATCGGACGCTATCTGTACCTCTTCCTTCAACAATTGCACCTTCAGCAGGTTTCAGAAGCTGACTGATTACATTGAGATTGCTCGAAAGTAAAAAGGTAGCATGATGATATGCCTTGTTTCTTACAATTTTGTATGCACTTCCGCTGACTTTCAAATCGCCCATGACCACATCCCCTCTTTGGTTAACGCTCAGCTTTTCCTTCACACCTTCTACAACTGTCTCCTTACCATCCATGACTCGTACGAATTTTTCTGGAAGACTGTTAACAGCATGAGCAAACAAATTCGAATATTCTGAGCGCTCAAATCCAGCACGATCTCGAATAATTGTGAAGTTCACATTCCCCGTGTCATGTACAACAGCTCCTCCTCCCGACTTACGACGAATTACAGGAACCGATAAAGACCGTGCCAGCGGAAGGTTGCATTCCTGCCATGGATTTTGGTTGCGACCAATTACAATGGCCGGTGTGTTGACGTATAGGAGTAAACGGTGACCAGCTTTTAAAGGTGGCTGGGAGCCTTGAGAGGCTAAGACAGGAAACTGGTCAAAAGCATGATCTTCGAAAGCTAAATTAAGGTAAGGATCAAGTGAATTCGGTATGAAAACTTTCGGCGCGTGTGAAGTAAGATGTGACAGCAAAGATGCTTTCGAAGATGTTGATATCACGTTCATTTTCCCGATCTCCTCTCCTTGTTAATATCTATGTGTGATTAAACTGGTCTGTTATCAGGGTTCTCACGCGTAAAGAGAATGAATAAATTTTGATATTGGGCTAGGGTACTGTGTACAAGATCCCAAACAGGCGGAATACATATCGATATAAAAAAAGCTTCATTGAAAAGAATCGTTGAGTGATCAGCCTGATGTTTGTCGTAACTAACATATATCGGATATCTAATTAAAGGGTTTGATCCAACCGCCTTTTGTAGCGTTCAGAGGAGTGTCTATATACCCATCTAGTGGCCCGACAAGCTAACAGTAAAAATACAAACAGTAATTATATATACTCTATCTATACCGTATGAACAATATCATGGATAATTCTGTAGGCTTTAAACGATAAAAAACACTTTAAAATACTTAATGGAGTACTTGTAAATCTGTGATATATACAAAACCTTTTGGATCGTTGAATGGCTCCAAAATTTTAATAGGCTTAATATGTATTATATTATAAAATTTCTTCATCCATTTTTAGGACAAATTAATATTGGCTGTTATCACAATTAGGTCATGCGCATACGGACATGGAATTACAGTGAATGCTTTGTCAGTGTAGTAAAATTGATAAAAGTGCGTATAGTACCACAAGTATACATTGACATAGCGAGTTTATAAACAGTAATAGTCCAATAGGAGGCACAGTGGCCAGAAACAAACAAAGTGTCTTACGGGTATACATTGCCATAATAGTTTTGTACAGTAGCTTTATGGTCAAAGGTGGTCAAAAAACCATTTCAAATGAACGAGGGGTTTATAATTTCTGGTATTTGATGTTCTAGCAGAAGAATCATCACAGCTTGAGATTGTTGTAAGGTACTTTTTAAAAAATAAGACAGATGCTGATTGGTGCTTAAAATTTCAAAGATTGGTTTGGTACTTGAACATAGTAAATTATGAAGCAAGGTGGTTGAACTAATTTTTGGGAAAGTCTGATGAGAATTGAAGACAGATTCTCAAAAAAATATAGATGGTTGGATTTAGAATCTTTTTAAGCATATGAATACTGAATTTGTTAAACATGCAAAAAACTCTGAATTGTAAAGAGTTTTTTGTATACACGGGGCCAAAACGGTTAAGGTACGAAAAACCCTAACAATTGAAGCTCAGGCTCCCAAAATGGGTTATCAAAATATCAAATATAAAGTGTAAACTTCCGAAAGTCTCTATTGACAATAGCGTTTTGAAAAGCATTTTTGTGTGTTCACATACCGAGCTATAATGAAAGCTGACAAAAGTAGTTTGACTGAGTGAACAGGTAAAATTTGTCATTTAGTCTACTAAACAAACTGCAAAAGATTTTAATAATTATAAAATTAAAAACTACAAAAGTTAAGTGTTTGTTAAGGTGTGGTTAACATTGTGTATTTCAAAAAAATTCGTCTATACGTAGTAAACTATACAATGCAAGGTGGTGGAAAAGTTGAATGAAAGGATTAATGCTAAGGAGATTCCATGCAGTTTGTAAGCTCTTAAGATATTAAGAGCAAACCTGGAAAGATATGTAGCACTCTTTTAATATTTAAGAATACTAGTAACTAGTATTTATATTGTCTTTTCAAGAAAGTTAGTAGCATACTATACATACTATATTGTACATTATAGTGCAAGGTGGCCAAAACAATATCTTGAACGATTTACTGAATTCTGTAAACCATGTTTGAGAATAGTTTTTGGATGTTCTAGCAGGTTTTCAAGTGTACATAGTACTTCTCAAGCTTGTTGAGCTTTATTTGATAACACCTTTTTCAAAAATGTTTTCAAGACCTATATATAAAAAACTATAAGGCAAGGTGGTGAAGACGACTTTTTTTGAATGAACTGTCGGATGTTAGAAATATGGCTATCAAAAAGGAAAAAGAGGAAATATTTATACTAGATGCCAATTATATAGCGGATCTGATTGATACAGCCTTTTTCAAATAATTTTAATGGTGCTTAAGTGCTCTGCAATAGGGATTGTAATTAGATGTTAAAAATGTTTTTTTTTTTTTTTTTTTTTTTTTTTTTTTTTTTTTTTTTTTTTTTTTTTTTGAATGAACAAACAAGTATCGAAGACCCGGCTTTACAATAGCACTTGAAACATTTGAAAATATGCTAAAGTACACATATTAGTTTCCATGGATACAACGAGTCTCTATTAGAACTATTGTTTTTAGAAATACTTATATTGTATACACATTGTAAATCACAATGCAAGGTGACCAAACCCCTTTTGAACATTCTGGTGAACTCCAAAAATTATCAGCCTTTACAAAACTTTTGAGACGTTTTAGACAGACTCAACAATGCAGATAAGCTATGTTAAAATAGAACCGTCGATCAAAATTTTGTATATAACCATTTGGTAATGTAAAACATAAATTTAAGTAGCAAAATCTTTAGCCAATGTTGCGACGCTCTTAATGTTTTCCTAAGCACCAAACAACACCAGAATCTCTAACCTCCTTTTTCATGAAAAACAAGCTGAGCATGAAATATAGCAAACAAGTAATACTTTACCGCTTTTGTATGTGGGCGAATATTAGGCTATATATACTGGCCACACGAATATTGTGTTAATAAGTGAATACATTATTTTTCTTTTGTAGCCTATGAGACATAATGTAAAAATGAAAATTACTAAAAGTGACTGTAACGTATGGTATGGGAAGATTTTATATCATATGGAACTAAACTCCGACTATGATGGTGGGTACCAGACAGAAAATATCGTTTTCATTGTCGTGAATATGTTGATTCCACTTGATGCTCTACTAGAAGGGCACATAAGCAAACTGCCCAGGGTCCAAACAAATGAAAAGCAAACAAAGAAGTACTGTGTACCAGATCTATGAGAGAACGTTATTGCATATTGAGAGAAGCAACGATGTGTAGTCGAATTTTCAACTACAGTTGAGTGTGGTTCTGGGCTCTCTATGCAGCTCAAAGATTTAATTAGCTCCTACTGTAGTAATTGTTTTCCCAAGCTTCATAGTGGACTTATTGCATCACAGAATATTTTTACCCCTATGGTAAATTGACTACCATAATTTGTTCGTGGAATGAATTTAGTTGGACATTTCTTACAACTAGTATAACAGCTCTAAGTGAGTAACACATTGTATGTATTATAATACACCATTCGATTCCCCATCTTATGAATCAAGATGTTAAATGGTTCGTCGAAGGTAATACAGTATGCGTTGCCTATCTTAATGACAGATTTCCCATTCAACTTTGATATTTTTTGTAAGGTGTGAATACATTTCATATTGAGCTCTCATTATTCTTTCTTCTAAAGCAAAAACTTCAAGGACCAGCGCTGAAGTCTCGTTAGCCCTTCAAATTAATTTTTTTTCAATACCATAGCTTTTAAATCCTTCATTAGTTTTGTTGATTGACTGACTGACTGACTGACTGCATTTTTTTCTTTATGGTTTTGACTATGAAATCAGTGTTCAAATCACAAAAAAATCAGAATGGCTTGAGTAAAGTTAGTTAAGCTAAAAGATTTAAATTATTTATGTCAAAAGCTATGTATAATATCACATGATATTTATCTCTGTTTAGCACAAAAACCCGAAATTTCTCAAAAAATTCCACCATATACATTGAAAGGATTATAAGGTAGCTTGAACGAAAGTGTTACGTTTCTTCGCGTAATTTTAAACAATGTCTGTATCAAGTGACGAGCTGAATTATCTTATCTGGCGATATCTTCAAGAATCAGGTATGTCGAATACCGATTGCTTATTCTTTTTCTCTTTTTCTGGTGTAATTCGAAACTAACTGAACAGGTCATGAATTGTCTACTTACGCCTTACAAAAGGAAACAAATGTACATTTACTGGATGACAAGTTTAGCGATCACGTTTCGGTTGGATCTCTTGTGAGCATAGTTCAAAAGGGAATTCAATACATGGAGGTTGAAGCGGGAATCAATATGGTAAGATAGAATTTGTTGAACAAAGTTTTACAAGGTGAATATTAACCTGTGATCAGAATGGTGAAGTTAGTAAAGAAGAGAAACACACTTTATTTGGAGCGCTTCATATGGAAGCAAAAGCTATGGAGCTCCCAGAAGTTATAAAACAGAATGGTAAACAAGAAGAAATAAAAGAACCGATAGCTACTCAACGCGATGCTATAGTTGAAGCACAACTCGTACCAAGCCATCCAGAATTGAAAAACTTGCAACAAATTTACGAGACTTCAAAAATAGAAACGTCTCAATGGTCACCAAAAACGAAGAATGTTTTGGCTATTGCAGAAAATGAGCTGACAGCAAAAATAGTCGTATTTAACACGGAAGATTACTCAAAGATTGACGAGATTATAAGTTTACAGCACACAGGCGAAGAGCAACTTGATAAGAAAATAACAGCCCTGGCGTGGGATTCGACTGGAAACCTAATTGTGACAGCATCTTTTGATGGGAATTTACGACTGTGGACCGTTGAAGGAAAACTAAGGCTGAATCTGAGCCTACATAGAGCACCAGTTTTACTCATTAAATGGAACAAACCAAATACGTTAATAATGTCAATGGATTGCACGAATACAGTTGTGATCTGGGATGCATATAACGGAAAAGTCCGACAGACATTCCAGCACGGGTCTTTGATTACTGGAAGCTCGGATGCTATGAGTGTGGGTACTGACGCAGATTGGATTGACTCTTTAACTTACGCTTGTACTGGTGAAAGTTCAACCATAATGATTTACAAGATTAGTGAGCGTGGACATCAGTTCAAATTTAGAGGGCACACTCAAGGCGTTAATGCTATTCAATTTGAGCCAAAAACTCAATATTTAGCTTCAGGCTCAGATGACCATTCCATCAGAATATGGCATGGAAAAGCGCTCACTTCGATATACACTTTCATGGGACATACAGCACCGGTTATATGGCTCCGTTGGGTGCCCCAACCAAGGAGTGTGATAGCCGATTTAGACCCTGTTGGCGCTGGTTCTCCAAGACTAATATCGGCATCACTAGATGGAACTTTGCGAATTTGGGATACTTATAACGGTACCTGTTTGAAAGTCCTGGCACTTCACGAAGAAAGCATTTTTGCGTGTGACATGACACGAAATGGTAAATATGTCGCGTCTGGTGGTCTTGACGGTGTGTTGGTAGTTTGGGATATTACAAATGTTAAAGATGAAGAGTGCGCTGTAGCAAGGTTTGAAGTCGAGAATGGTGATAACGAGCAGATCAATTCGATTAGTTGGAATGAAAACGGGACAAAGATATGTGTCGGCTACAGTACGAAGTCAGTGATTGTAGACTTTGATTTGGGCAGTGCTTAATCAACAAAGTTCACAGTACTGCTTGTGTCGTCATATAAAAACCTTCATATTTTTTTATTAATTAACTTATACACAGAAATAACATTATTTATGTATGGCAGTCTCTGAGAAGAGCTGTGTGAATTTGATGAAGAGCGGACATTCAGGTATAGAAAGTAAATGAATTGGGCGACCCCATAAAAAGGTAAAACATCTTGATATACACGCTTAAGCTACTTAAGGATATTAAACGTTTATATCGGTTTATATACGTACGGTACACATCAGACTATACAGTGCTCGTTCTGGGATAGGCGAAGTGCAACATGAAAATAATTTTACCTGTTGAATATTTCAGCTTAAAACTCCCAACGGTAAAATAGAATTTATGTCTCTTCGATTTTTACTACCTCACAAAAAAATCCTTATGTTGGTACCATACCCATAATACGTATAACAGAGAACGATAAACACGCTACCATGTCTCAAGAGGAACTAATATATGTAAAGCCAGTTAAGTCTCTGGCTGATACGGATGAATTTGCGATGTTTGACGATGATACGGAAGAAGAAGAATTGCACTCAACGAAAAATAGCGGAGATCAAAGCGACAGCGAACCACTAATAAATATTCACATGGGCCCCCAGTTTGATGATCGTGAAATCGTTTTTAAAGATGTTCAACTTGATCCGGAAGATGTTATTGAAGCCGAACTAGTGTCTCGAGCAGCAGGAAGGTATTTTGGTGACGAGCTTGATGTAGGTACTCAATCGAAACGACTGTGTCTCAAGTGTGGTAGACCTGGTCATATTGCAGCTAGTTGCACGGCCGTCGTGTGCGATATTTGTGGAACAGAGGATTTACATGAAACTAGAGATTGCCCGAATTCAATGCATTGTACGATATGTGGCGATGTTGGACATAGAAGGAGCGAGTGTAAACAACAAGATCACGGCCTTCTTAAATGCACGCGGTGTGGCGGAAGGAATCATAACAAAGATACATGCCCTCAAATCTGGAGAAACTACCTGATATCGAAAGAGAAAGGATCGCTACCCAGTAACGTTTCTTGTTATAATTGTGGTATGAAAGGACATTACGGGGATGAGTGTGAAGACCAAAAGGTAGAGCGTGTTCATGACAATCCTTGCGCTTTTGGGGGAATGAATTTGCCACGGAACGTGAGGACGCAATATTTCGACAAAGTTAAAAGCTACAGGCTATCGTACAAAAACAAAAGCCGCAATAATGATTTTGGACGAAGGCTCGACTATCGCTCTAATTCAGATCCTTTTGGCGTAGACGGGAAGAAAAGACCTACGTCCAATCGTGGTAGAAGAGGGGAACAAAACTACGAAGTATATAGGAAAGGGCAGAACAGTGGGTACAGAGGTAATAGAAATTACAGCTCGGGCTACCAAGGAAACGGTGGGTTGGATTATGGCGATGGGCGGCCATCGTCTAGGAATGGTGGCGGTGGCTATAACAATGGTAGCTACGATAGTAACAGTAACGGTAGCAGTCGGAACCGATGGAGAGGTGGTAGTCGAAATGGTGGCGGGTCTCACAAACGACGGGATAGGTCCAACATGTAGTTTTTGAAAACATTTGGAATCAAATTTCAATGAGTTGTGAATGATTCAACTACTTTTGAAAAATGGAAAGATGTTGGAATTTCATATATATAGAATCACGAGTTAACAAAAGGCGATTTGGCACTCGAAGTGAGTCGTGTCTAGTTGTATATCATCGTTTTATTTCCGCTGAAACGGTTTGGGATAGGAAGTTCGAAGACCCCGAGCTTTTTTGCATACATTGCACAAGTACGATTCGTTGAACTGATGCATTGGATTTTGTTGAAAAATGAACGGTGCTTGACCCAGCCATATTTATGAGAACAGCTTCTTAAATTCACACGTCACATATTTTAGCATACTATACTGTGTATATTGAGAAGATCCGAGGAATGTTTTACTACGGAATTTTCAAGCCTTAACTGAAGATACTCTAAGGCAGTTGGAATATTCTAAGAGAATGCATTTCAGTATTTTGGCTAAATAAAACCCAGTAAAATTCTCTCAGCTGTACTTGCACTAATATTCCGAATCTTGAAAGATGCTATACCTTAGCAAATTACCAAGCTTTTCAACTCCAAGAATCAGATATTTTCGTAACATCTTTGTGCTCCTAGAATATAGTAGTCTTAATGGTGTATTGAGATTCTATTTCAACCTTTTCTACAAAAAGTTACGATATCTCGTCTTTAGCCAAAACATATTGTATAGTACGTGTACTTATAACTGGCGGAGCCTTTGTTCTTTTAGATACAATATTAATCTGGATGTTGCCGCGATCTTTGAGCGAACGCCTTCTCCTATTACTTCAAAAAATTGTATAATATGATAGCAAAATGTTTTGCTATGATGATGACGATGATTATGGCATGTGAACCCTTCCTCTATCGTTAACCGGAGTTTGCTATTCCAAAAAGCAGGTTTATTTAAGGTGTGTGTGTATCAAGCATATATCTTTAGGAATCAATAAATATATATACGTATGGATATAATAAAGTCCTGAGCATTGTATTTGAACTTTAATGATTGTACGAGCTGGGGTTGATGATTTTGCTCGATTTGACTATTGCAAATAGCCAGATCTTTGGGTAAAGTAAGGCTCGAACTTTGTGCTGTGATTGATATACGTAGATAACATGGCTGGTAAATAATCTGATTGATATGTAAGTTTTACCATAGTGCTTATTTTAAGTTCAAGTGCGAGGGCTAAATTTGACGATTTGACACTGCCCTATGTGGGTCACTTGCAGAAGTAACAATTATCAATGTAAAATATCCCATTTTGAGACCACCAGGCAGTTCAAGATATTATGGTCCTCATGCCTTCATGCTTCCGGGACATGTCGAGCCTTTTTGAGCAATCGTGTACGGCCGTGGGGATACTATTTTTGTTTTAATTTCCAAGGCGCAACGAAGGTTTGAACTACAAGCGAAGGTGGGAATATGTTGAGGATTAACTTGCAGGGTCCACGAATCTAATCTTTGACGAGAAAAATGGATTTTTTATTTTTGATCAAAAGATCAATGTTACGGCAAATCCATACAATTTGGATATATTTACCGTGCCAAAACGGGTTGTATAGATTAAAGATCGTTTTGGGAAGCCATGTATTCCAGGTAAATGTTGCAGATTTATTTCTTTAATAGGCATTTCTTGATAAAGATTCAAACTCCGAGGAACTTTTTTGAAAATAATGAAAAACTGAACTGGCATGTTTAAAATTTAATCATCTTAAGCATTTAGCAATTGTACTGTACGTACTGGATAAAGAAAGTTGAACGTTTGTATGCTGTCCACTGATTTGCATTTATCTAAGTTAATCTATGATACAACTGTTGATTGGAAGATAAACCTGTGATGCACACTTATTTTTCCATAAACTTCTTGATATGCGAAGGAACTTGAAATGATACCTGCTGGTTAAAAAATCTGTTAATCCAACTCAATTGCCCTTTGATATAATACGAAAACAGCCACCACTATGGAGAACCTGATCTAGGGTAGCATCAAATTGTATTTATTCAACAAATGACTGTTGGGGATTTTTCTTTTGTTTGATTCAGAACAGAATGAGCAGAAGGTTTGTTTTATCTACCAGATTTCAATAAAGTTTCATTTAAATAAATGAGGGAGCTCCATCCATCCAGCTCAACTGATGTGCCCTTTGCACTATACAATAAAAGTTTGCCTATTCGAAACACATGAATAGATCCTGCTGACAGGCCCGCTCCCCTCTAGTTAGTTTGACCATTGTTCTACAAAATCATGGGTCTCGTTGAACACATTTTGAGGAAATCTTCACAATAGCATCGCAAAAGAAATACCGGCCGGTTGAAAAGACCATGGTTCTATATTACTTGATTAGTAAACCTTTGACAGATGCGTGTATTCAATGGCTAAATTTGCTGTACCGACATACAGGAACGTCTGCACGATCTACCTGGTTGTCTCAGTTTTGTTTGTAGAGAAGTTGACTTTCCCTCGAGCCAAAACCTATTATAAGGTACTTAAGGTTTCGAGAATCAATAAAATAAGTTCAAGATTGACATCTTCTGATGGCTTTGGATCAGCTCGAGAGCAGGCATATGTGAGGAGCGCGATGCTACGGAATTCCAAGTTAACGGACTTGTATCGACAGTTTCAGGAAATATTGAACTCAAATAAGGAAGTTAATAATAATATTATAAAACCAATTCTCCCAAATATTTTCACAAACTCTGAGATCAAAATTGTGGTAAATAGAGGGTGGATGTACATACCACAACAGTTCCAACGTCTATGGCTGTAAACTGAATAAACTGCCTATTCCAGTACTTGGGTGACTTTGTCTACAGAATGAGTGGGCAATGAAAATATTCACGGTCACCATATATTGCAATTTTAACAACTTGGAGGCTTTGCGTTTACCATAATTGAGGCTCAAGTTGCGGAGCGGAATACTCCTCCCTAAGGGCTTGTTTACTGATGAAGATCTTACATTGTCAACACTACCGCCTTTGGCGATGCACACGCTTTATATAGTTGGGTATAAAGTCATTTCAGCCCTTGGCTGTGAACCTTCCTCTTTTTGATTGTTTGAAGCAAATAATATGGTAGGTGTAGTGTCTTTGTTGAGCAATGACCAGTAGGTACCTCAAGGGATTTCTGCCACTTGTGATCTCGCTAACCTTCGTCTGCCCTGAAGAGATATGTAGCTGAGAAACGTAGCAACTTACCAACATGACTGAAATCCAAATTTCATGGCATTTTTAATTATCTAGATAGACTCTTTTTCTTTCTGTTACCATAACGATCGAGCCATGAACTCAAGTTGCTACTCTCTTGTCTGGTACGATGTCACGATCAGCCATGTTTAATTAGCAAAAGTCATGATAATGGTACCAACAACTTTATTGTATTCCAGATATAGCTGTGTATAAGCCTGTGCCTGATCTGAGAACCAGAGCTTACAATAAGAAATGCACATAAATTTCATGTACAAAGGGCATTCTCATAGCAGCGACGAGGATCTACTACTGTACACAGTACAGCTCAGAACGTGTACCGTAAGATTTTCGTAAAAAATGCCAAATCCAGGACTCTACTTAGAGAGTACGGACTCCGCATACACGTCTTCGGAGATTGGGAGTCGGTTATTGAAGGTCTCAAGTACACATTTACTACACAAAGGCATTGGGGTGAACTGTATGTCTTAGAAAAGTGAAGTCCTATGTGCATTCAGAGGGTTAGTTCAGAACTTTATTTGCGATTACAATTCGGAGATTATTTTTTTATTGATAGAAGAAACAAGTTAACAAGTTAGTGGAAAAGAAATAAGTAAGATACATCAACCATCACGATCGTAAAATTATTTCAAGAAATGATGGTAAACTTGCTATTTAGTCAACAGTAACAATTGTGTACTCAAGGGCGGTGACTTATATATAGCTAATAAAGGACCAAAAAAACGAACTGAAAAAACTAACTTTGGCAATCAAATTACAACAAACACGCCTTTGGAGACTCAGTTCAAATAGCTGATATTCGGTTCAAAACAAGTTCTACACGACGTACTTTACTTTTTCATTCCTTAAATAATGGGAATTTAATCAATATTGAGTTCGTCCAGTTCCTAATTGCTGGTATTATATAAAATAAGCACAAAACTCAAATCAGCTTTATTAATTCTGTAATCCTTGAGTAATTAGCTATTTAACTGTAATCAACTCTATTGTTCGTTTTGAAACTGTACGGGGAGTTGTCTTGTATGGATATAGCTATGTTCATTGCGTTTACACAGAGCATACGCGTGATACATAATGAACATCTTTGCAAAACTCGTAATTTTCGTATTCGATGGCTGTAGTGTGTACATGAAGAATGATTAGCGCATTCAGCAAGTTTCCAGTACAATATGTTCCATTGTTATCCAGAACTGCAGGTCAGTACTGTAGTGCTAACCGCGCTCTCTGCTTTTAGTTTACAATTTGGTTTACTACGCGATATGAGTACCTGGCGGGCCTGGAACTAAACTCTTGGAGTACGTGGAGCTGCATTGAGACACCAGCCTTATTTCTTACTCTTTTGAAATACAGTTAACATTGACATTTCCAGACATAATCACACATAGTAAAATCAGAAACCTATGACCTGAAAAATATATTTTGGATAAAGATGCTAATCTACCAAGCAGCATATTTTAGCAGTATCACAACCATTTAGACGTAACAACATGCTTTCAAGCTGTTGAAGTTTATGTTCAAGTTTTGATGCTTCTCACAAATTGGCAAGTACATACACCTATATACGTTACAAGAAGATATTATTTTTTTATAAAAAACCATTGATTCCATGAGTATATAAATACTTGACTACAAATAGGGGCATCATTAGGTGCAAAAGCCGAAAATACAGTATTAAATTGATAACAAAACGAGCAAAAAGAAACTCATACCGGTATATAATGAAACGTAGGTACAAAGGTTGAAAGATGATACATTGACTGAATTATTAGCGAAGACAGGAAACAATACTCTTTTTTGACAAAATAAGCGTAGAGAACAATAAGTCACCAAAGACAAACAATGAAAAGGAGAGAAAAAACATGATTGATTAATGAAACTATATGCGTAGGTCTCTGTGATACATACGATTATACTCAAATGGTTTTTCGTTGGGTGATGGACTTGAATGAAAAATTTAAAAAACGTTTGACCCATCAGGGGTCAACAAAAGACAAAATTTTTATTCAATCATAGCGCATAAAGATAGTGAGACATAGTGTTAATACTAGTAAAGTATAAATAGGCTCAAGCTTGGATGATGTATATATCAACAAATTTAGGCAAAATTCCGCATTGTAGTGATTATATTTACCGTTAGATTTGAATACGTCAAGGAATGTACAGTCAGAATAATTATTAAACGAGGTGTGCAAAAGAGAGACTCAGCAGATGGCGGAATACTTTTAAATTTGTCTGGACAAGTGTGTGATCGTCTAGACAAGTGTGTAGATTGGTTCGTATGTTTTATTTTAAAAATGAAGTTGATTTGCTTCGAAGGATGTATGCTTTCCTTTGTTATCGATAACGGTTAACCATGAATTTTATTTGAAATTCTGTGTGGATCAACCGTCTTTGACGTCAAGTTCATATATATTGACGGATGTGCATGGGACCCAGATGTAATTCGCTCAGTCAGTCACTCATATACTTATCATCACGAAACATAAACTAAATATAACTGTGCTTTTGACGCTGTTGACGTTTTACAGCAATTCATAAACAAATAGAAGAAAGGTCGTGCCGACACTCTCAGATAGACTTCTAGCCAACTATTAACATTGACTACAAGAAACAAGTGTACTGTACGGTATTCAAGAACAGTCAAGTGCGCTATGATATAATTAAACGCACCTATTGGTGCTTGTAAGACTCACTACATAAGGACTGGATAAGTAAAATCATCTCTTGTGTTCAATCTGCAGGGTGGGCAGTGGTAATATTGGTCCCAGTTTACGTATGCCTAATGTTACACCACGGGCGACAAATTGAAGGCAAAATAACATCCACCACACCTATTTGTCACGATCATGAAGGTAAATATGTTTATTTTTTTTGGCAACGCGTAACAAACCGTTAAGCAGGGGTGAGTACGACAGTTTTCATCAAAAAGGCCTTATTTATTTTAGACAAAATTTTGCGGAGGTTCAATAACGGGTGAGTAAAGTTCAAACGGTTCAGTTGAATAAATTTGTATAATAGGGTTAAAGCTATCGATAATATAGGCGTTATGATGTGGGTAGAGCTAAATCATGATTTAGATAATTGATGGCCATGATCGAAATGGGCCATACTCCATTCTGTATTATTATTCCACAACTGTCAAAAGTTTAGGATATTCAGTCTCGAGCTGTGCTAAACCGATAGATGTCGAAAAATTCAATAGCAAATTCAAATTGTATTCATAGCTTTACTTTTTGATTCCGAGCCGGAAATAAAGTTCAATTTTACTAACGGTTCTTTAAATAGCCAGATCTGCAGCTGTCATTACCTGATTGACAAACCTAAGACAATTATCCGCACTAAATATGGAAATATACCAAATCCAGAACTTCAATCAACCTGGTCCAAACGGTAGTACTGCGAGAATAAGCTAGAAGATAAATATTTATAACTACCGTACTAGCATAGATCTAAATTAGGATCAGCTTTAACACCACTTCTGATTCAACTTCGGGGTCTCAAATTCACATCTAGAAAACTTGGTGAGAGTCGATCAGGCCTACCACCTACTAGATTCTAAGATAATCGACTGATCTGTACCTTTGGGAAGTTATAAATACAGTCAACAACAACATCAGCAGTAGTAAATACGTGTGCTCTCCATACACATGACATACGATATTATACGTCTAATGCACACGTATGAGTACCATTCTCCTTATTCTCTTCTCCCGTCGAAGTTTGATTTGAAATACGTCTTCTCTTGTGATAGTTACAAGTTAGCAACAAGAAACATACTGATCCCCGATTATGAAGCTGACAGAAAACGGGAAAATGTTCTGGTGTTTGATGTCATTTCAAACTAAACTGATCTTGTTTACGATCACCAGTGATTGACAATATGTGATCTACTGCAAACTCAGCTACTTGACTAGAATATCTCGGGTTAGTTCCTTAGGGGTTGAGCATCTTAAGATTTGAGACCTAGAGGTATATATCGCGTCATTTACACAGTTTAAAGTAGAAACTTATAATACAACAACGTACAAACTAGCAAGATTCGACTTTTACTTTACCCATGATGCCACTATAAGGAGACGAAACCGTCTCATGAACTCAACCCAGAATGTCTTGTATAGAAAGTTTCGAGATTGTCTGTTCGTTGGT
The DNA here is from genome assembly GCA_030563945.1 of Geotrichum australiense. Taxonomy (NCBI): domain Eukaryota; kingdom Fungi; phylum Ascomycota; class Dipodascomycetes; order Dipodascales; family Dipodascaceae; genus Geotrichum; species Geotrichum australiense. The sequence continues at coordinate 46,994 of JAJMKR010000064.1, read as the reverse complement.
AATCTTTTAGGGACCGGCTATATACAAATTCTGATTCAAGTGCAACCCACAACTCATGCGGAAAAGAAACAAGAAACGCTCCAGAATTTCCGTGAACTTGTGTAAGCAGCCTCTGGCTCTTGTAGATAGGCATCCATGAACAATTTTTTTTCTACTCTAGAAGCTAATTGTTACAAAAACAATGAAAAGCTGCACTTGTGATCCTTTATTTACGCTGCTAGTCCGCCTCAGATTCGTAGTTGGCGAGATACCTGGAAGGCATTTCAATGCAATGGAATTTCTAAATACATGACAAAGTCTACCGAATCGAACAGCAATTTTAGAAGGGAAATAAACAGTGATGATAGCTAGCTACCTACATCATAGGTTAGCCGTTTATAGACTAGTTTGGGTGATCTCTGTTCGATGAACTAACTCAGTCTAGTCAAAGAAAACCAGCAAAACATGCCATTCTTGCATTGCTTTTGCAGTCGTTTCAACTTTAAAGCTTCCAGACTTTTGAAAATTAATTTAGTAGTGTGCATGGCATACGACAAATATGGCTGAGTGCACAGTGAGTGCGCGCTGTACTGTGAGGTATATATAACAGGAAAGATTGCAACAAAAAAAAGAGTAGGGTTGACAATGGCACCAAAGACATGACTAATTAGATAATGTTTACCAACTTGACATGAAATTTATTGTCCGGGAATTGAAGCTCAATAAACCTGTATAAAGATTGAAGGAAACACGCTAGTTTATATATGTTGCTGAAATTTCTACCAAAGACAAGAGTCGACAAAAGTTTTCGGGATTCGAACGACTAGTGCCAAAGGCGCCACCATCAGTGCATGGAAATTCCAATATTGCAATGTTGCTACAGTACACAGTTGCTAACTCGAATAGTAAGTGCTCGCTCGTAATTCACTTTAAAGCATAAGAGCCAACTACGCACGTACTGTACGTAGTCTGTATACTTGCAACCTGAGAATCCCTCAAGTTTTGCATGCTGTGTACGGTGCACAATGTAGGGTGTTGTGCTGTGTATGTAGGATACATGGAATCAATCAACATTGCCGAAAAAGAAGCAGAAGAACGAGATTGCAGCCTTTTTTGCAGTTTCTTGTTGATCTCATTGCACTTTAGCAACAGCAGATCTTAAAGAAGACAACTGTTACATATATGGAACAAATGGGACGTGCTTGAATGCACAGTGCAGAAACGTATCCACTGGTTGCGCTGTCATATTGCTGGGGCGAGTAAGTATTGTGCTATTGACGTCGTCGATTATTGAAAATGCCTGTGTCCAAAAACTTTTTCAGGTGTTTCATTAGATACTGCTGCATCTGCAGTACGTAAAACTGTGCTATATTGGGGCTTTACACAAAGCTTTGTTGGAGATGAATTTTTTTCTTTTCTTCACTCAAGGAGTTAGGACACTTCCGAAGTATTGGATGATTTCTCAGTTTTTATATCTCCGACCAGTATCATACAATTCGAATAATAAGTGAACGTGCCGGGACCTTAACAACATGACTAGTAGTACAATTGCTGCCATCTATTCTTGGTGGTGCCTATACTTATGTACCAAATAGACAATGCATCAACATAAGTGATACGGAATCAATGGGAATCTTAAAATAAACTGGCAGTTAATGACCTCAATATCTTTAGCTCCCAGTCATTATCCCTGGTGTAAAGTGGGCTTTCTCTCAAGCTAAGAGACAAAGAAACCAGTACCTTAGCAATCGAAAGAAGTCTCTTGTGTTAGTCTAGAAGGGTCCAATGTGTACTAAAATATCACAATTAGGCAAGGCGAATAGCTGCAAACTAAATATTATTGACTATTGATGTGGTTTTCGCGTTAGTAGAGATTTAGTGGAAGAAATTTTTTTTTCTCTACTTTACTTTTATTTTAGTTTATTCTATCTTTTCCATTGTGGAATGGAAATTAAGTGGCACGACATAAGTTAGTGTCAAACAAAATCTCAAAATTAAAGATCAATACGGTGCAGAGAGCTGTTCATTAGTGACGGAAATAGGGCTAGTGCCGCTAGTTAATAGTAGCTAGACTCTGGTGGCGTATATCAGTGAGGTTAGTTTATGTTTTAGCTCTGATTCCAGTTGTAGATTAGTCTGGTAAGTGATTTCCTATTTTGTCCATTAATTCGTTTTACTTTTGTTCGCTAGACTTTTGAACAACATCGCGTAGATTCCTTGTAGCTCCAGACTTTATTTCAGTAGTTAAAACGCCATCTAACAATTTTGACGGTAATAAAAAGTAATCGAGCTACTTGGGGTTCAGGGAACGATAAGGAGTGGTTATACAATACCTGATAAATTCATATTTTCACATATCGATACAATATTCTTTTGTATACAAGTAGTCCACGCCACCATATATCATAATATATATGGCTAACACAGTATATACATACTAATATAACAATGGATACAAAGTTCAGCAGTTCACTTCAATATATGTAGATCACCATCCACCGCAAACATATATATAAGCAGATATCACGAATCTTTCCTACTACCACAAATCGGAGCCACCCAGTGTTTGAATATTCTTCTAGTGACACCAATCACAGTCATACAGCATCTATATAGTTGAGTGTTTCTCTGTATTTCTTGGACCTCAGTGGATTTGCCCTGCCTGAATCTCACTAAGTTCCACACTATGTGCAATTATTATTTACCCACACTTATATACACAGTAATAAAAATAATAATAATAATGGCACATATCGCAAGTCAGCCAGTGTAAGGCTTTCGACACTTGTGAAACCAGCACCTTTATATACTCAGACTTCGCTCCCACCACACTTTTTTATCGCTCCACCACATCGTCACGCAAAATCACAGTCATATATACAAAAAGATCAAGACGGCCGATTCACGCGATAACTTGTTATATATCGAATATACACCTACAAAAATACAAATTGCTTAGAGTTAATTATATTACTTCTTAAAAATACATCAAAGAGTTGTTTAAATATATCTAGATTCTAGCATCACCAATGTTCAAAGTTACTCTCACATTCAACACTTCCACCGCGTTTGCAGTCCTTTTCATTTTGTTGTGGTGCTCAACAGGCGCGGAAGCATTTGGCGCAGGAAACATTCCCTCATTATCCAGCATTGAAGGAAAAAATTTCAGACATGGCGATATTGAAGACAGTCTTGCTACCATAGCAATGGCGAGTGGTTCGTTTTTCAGCAAATTGACAGGAGGAAAAAAGTTCAACAGCTTGGCCATCAAAAGGGTTTATTTTGGAAATTGGCTACGCGATTACTCGCAAGCTATCGATGTTGGAACTCTGAGTAAAAATATAAGTCCGGAACTAATCAGAATTTTACTTTGGGTCATGGCATTCATGGAGTTTGGCTACGCAACTGGTGAATTCGAGGTTACCGCTGAAAAACTTGGTGTTTACAGGGCCGAGGAGCACATCGATAATCCATTGGGTTATCCCGAGAATGCGCAAATGTATGATAAGAGATTGAGAGGTCCAGTTGATCCAAGAGAATTGCAGATCGACATGGCAACTGGAATGAAAAATTACATAGCAAATGAGAATGGAAACTGGCCAACTTCTACCAAATACGTGAGGGAGTCTTTACTTAAATCAATACGTCTCGGAAGAAAATCAAAGGGGCCCGATGGGAAGGAAGAAGATTTTGCTGAAGCTTTGCGGCTTCTTGGACAGGCTTTACATACCCTCGAGGATTTTTCTGCTCACTCCAATTACTGCGAGCTTGTTTTGATTGAAATGGGCTACACCAAAACATTCCCATTTGTCGGCGAGAAATGCCTGTTAAATATCAGAAACCGCCAGATATATCCTATTGTGACCGGTTCATTTGGAGGTCTTGACTTCATTCATTCACTTGTAGGTGGTGCCCAAGACTCACTTTCGCAATTCGAGTTGGCAGATGTCGAGAACTCAATGGAAAATGCTACAAGCTCGGATTCGTCTGAGACCGTTGAAAAACTCAAACATTACTTTGACATGCTCCCAATGGGAATAAATTCTGGTTCTTCAAATGCGTCCGAGGATATTGATAATCTATACAATTCTGCTCAGAACAGCAGCTCATCTGATCCAAATGAAGTTATTGAAAAAGTTTACCCATTCTTTGAGTTTAGAGACCGCATCGTTCGAAGACTTGAAGAAATTATGGAGAAAATTCCTTTTCTTCCTGAATTGAAACAAGACATTTCGGATGCGATTACCATTTTCATCATGTCTACTATTCAGCCTTTGGTTCTTCCTCTAGTTAATGAGTTGGTCCATGCCTTGCATTCTGGTTCTGAACTTGTTGTTAACGATAATGAGCAGTTTAGAGTTTTCAATGATCCATTGTACGACAATCCTACTCATTCTCAACTAGCTAAGGATCACTTTATCAGTATTCTGAACGAGCCTGCAGGCTTAATTGCAGTTGCAGTTCTTTCTTATGCTGTGCCTTTGATTGTAAAAGCATGGGAAGATCCTGATATCGATGCCAATGCAACTATCAATGACATCTGTGGCGTGTTTCATCACCCTGCATTTGCTTCCACAAAAGTTCAGCTTATTATGAGACAAGTCATGGAAGATTGGGTAGGAAGCTTGGAAGACCCAGATACAGTTATTGATGGATTCACTAAGCAGGGTATTCGAGAAGGAAGAAACTTAAACTTGGACAAGCAAGACAACAAAGCTGCTCGATATGGGGAAACTCATGTGCATACACATGATCATGGCCAGGGCAGTATCCTACAAATGTGGGAAACGTCAAAATTCACAAATCAATCAGGCAGTAGTAACGGGGAGCCAAGTGCACCTGCTGTGACGAGTACCGGTTATGGATACGATAACCAACGAAGTAACTACAGCACTGATAACGGTAACCAATGGTATGGAAATACTCCAGGAAATCAAACTTACGGAAACCAAACGGGCTATGAAGGTGGATACAATAGTCAATATGGTTATGGAGAACCTGGAACTGGAAACAGAGGTGCTCCATCATCTCGAAATGACGATACAGCAGCAGCGGTGGGATTTGGTACAGGAATGGGTGTTGGTTATGGAGCCTTTGGAGAAGATGAACCACAAAATCTAGAGGATAACCCTATATATTCTAGTAATAGTTATGAAAGTGACTTGACGTCTGAGATTGGGAATATGACTATTGTGGAGGGTGAATCAGAGCGTATAATTATTGAAAGAGGCGATTTCAGCAATGATGGCTCATACAGCAATGACGAAGAAAGAAAAGAAAATGGAGAAGAAGAAGAGGAGGAAGTTGAAGAGGAAGTGGAGGAAGTGGAGGAAAAGGAAAATAGTTCTAGCAGCTCATCCAGTAGCTCATCTAGTAGCTCATCGAGCGAATCATCAGATGATAGTAGCGACGAAGAGGAACAAGAAGACTATGAAAACTACGAAGAGGAGGAGGAGGAGGAGGAGGAAGAAGAAGATGAATAATATGTAATTTGTGAGTAGAGGGTATATGGTTAAAAGCTATCCATATATAATACAATATTGTAAATACTACTGCTAGGCATTGTAGTTTGATTGATTTTATATTTGTGCCACAATCTGTATCGTGGAAATACAACAGTCTTGTTTTTAGTGACTTTTTCCCGTCCCATGACCATACAGTATATCAAAACTGGAATCTACTTTAAGTCGATAATATGGAAATTATATGGTCTATATATCCTTGTGGATATACTGAGTTCAAAATCAATTTTACTGCAAATTTTGTCAGTTATTAATCTGAACCATAATAATATTATAGCCTGTAGCTTTTAGATCTTTGTCGTTTTCCATTGAAGTTACACCAAAATAACTTTTGAAAAGCATGGCTATATAACGATAGTTCGATCAATACTTTCTCTGTCCAATGTTGATTTTTTTTGGCTTCAATACACCGCGGTTTGAGTTAGCCAAATTTCACTCTGTTTCTGGAATAGAGTCATTAGAACAACCGTAATATTTAGAGTTGACATGTCAAAACTATAGATACAATTAATTACGTCTTAAAAAAATGAGAGAGCAATGTCGTCATGATTATGCGCCTGTTTATAAAGAACCTTTGGATGTTGGATATACTGAAAATACTCTCCTTGTATTGCTACTTTAATCTACTATGGCATTATCACTTCATTTGTTGGTTTCCCATAGACAAATACAAGCCAATGTTATATCACCAATCTGTTGTAATGAGGCTCTTGGATCAAGTATTAGGGTTGTGATGATCTGTATCACTATGTATGTGTTGATATAAATACCAGACCTTCAGTTTGGACAGCATGGAAATTCTCTTTCTCTTCTTCTTCTTCTTCTTCTCTTCACAGAGCTTTCTGAAAGTATTCTGAACGGAAGGTATACTACTCTTGCTGTTCTGCTTGTATGCTCAGCATGTCATTTGAACAAACACCAGAAAATTCTTATAGCAAAAGTAATAACAATGGCAATCGAGGTGGAAGTAACTATGTATGTATTGACTTTCATGAAACTTGTGCTCATTTTCACAGGTACCTACTAAGATGGAAAATTTCAGCTCTAACAACACCACAGAAACGACACAGTTACAGAAGATCTAGGTTTAACAACGATCACCAGGGATATACTGTTCAACCAGGATACTTTTATTCACCGGGCTCACCAGGCTCCCCGGACTGCCCAAGCTCACCCGGTTCGCCAACCAAACAAATGGAGCCCCAAGAATTAGGCATTAGAGCATCTTTAGGATCCCCACGCGCACCTCCAATTCCACGAAGGTCTCTTACTATTATAAACCCAGAAACAAATAAGCCAATTGTTTTAGGCGAATCAAATGTCTTGCCTCCCACGGTACAGGTAGATGAGGAACTAGAAAAAAAGAAAACAGTGTTTAGGAAACAGATAATGGAAAAATTCAAGAATTTTTCGGAAGAAACCTTGAAACAAGAAGCAACAGTTGTCGAAAGTACCTTGATTAAAAATATGATTAGTATGGAACCAGAGGATAATATATTCACTAAAAAGAAGCCTTCTGCTCCAACGCCTCAAGTGTTACTTGAAGAAAAAGAGGCAGCATTAAGGGTATTTGAGGTCAATGAAAAAGGATGGAAATCCCAAGAACAAGACTTGAAAGATGGATTTGAGCCTCCAGCTTCCAACTACATGGTAAATATAGAAAAATGTGTGCGAAGCAATACTGCAGATAGTGATGGTAACTTGAGTGCAAATTTCAGAAAAATGACAACAGAAAATGAGCATTGTTTGAACGTTCCAAAGATTTTGCAGACAGATTTGAGACCCCTTAGTCGTGTCGAGTTGGAAACATGTACTGATAATGAATTTGAGACAAAGGGAGATTTGGAGACTGGTAAATTTACTGCTTCAGAGATATCATCAGAGAAAGAAGATGCTACATTGGTAAAGAACATAAGTACCAATGAAGTTCCTTTGAGCTGTGAAACAAATTATCAGGACTGTTCCGAAGGAATAGAGCTTCAAATTCCCGGAGATGTTGGCGCTAAAGAAGTAACGATGCCTGTTTTTGACGAAGAAGTACAAAGTGACAATATTGTACCCAACCACGAGCCATCCATAAAAGCTGAGTATGGGAAAAACGATGATCCTATCAAGCCAACAGGTTTACTTATTGTTAGAAACAATACCTCTGAAACTCTTGTTCATGATAGCATTGAAAATAATGATTATGGTCATGATAATTGTTTGGACGCTCATCAAGTTGAAAACCAAAACAAGTCAGGTAGTGCTGGCTGCTCTGAAAGAAGTACCGGGAGTAAAATTATGTCTAGTGATAAAGAGTTGATTTCACCTATAGAAATAGTATCCAAAGTTTCTGTTAGCGCAATACCTGAGTCTGTTCGTAATAGAAAACTGGTAGATTCAAAGGAATTTGTTATTGGTAATGAATCAAAATTGCCAGATTCCACAAAATCTACTGGAGAAAAGTTGATGAAGCCCTATACATTACCAAAATCAAGCTCCATGGTCCCCCCAAAGTCTAACATTGAAGACGTGGAAAAAAATATCCAGATCGCTTTGAGTTCAGTCAATTTGAAACTTCGCCAAACACAGTCTTTACAGTCGTTGCTTAGCAAAGCAACGAGGCCTTCACCTGCTGAAGTTCGCAAGTTAGTATATCCTGATGGTATTATAAAAAGCGTTCACATTTCCAAACATGATGGCGTCTATGTGTACGACTTGCCGTTTCTCAAGCAGTTTAAAAACGTACTGAAAGCGCCCCCTCAAGATAACTGGGGGTTCGTGAGAAGGAATTTTTCAAACGATATGGATACAAGGTCAGGGTCTAAGAGCAATATAGATCGCTCAAATTATTATAACAACTCGCATTCAGGCTCGTTTAATGGTGGAAACAGAGCTGGCTTCCCCATGGCCGGCAGGATGAACTCGCATTCCCGAAATAATAAACATAAAAATATGAGCCGCCAGAATTCTGCTAAAACTTCTGGCAGTAGTTCCCCCGTTCCACAACTGTCTAACAATAACAATGAAAAAAGCCTACTTATTGCAGAGAAAACTATGTCGCTAGAATCAGACACGTCAACGGTTATTATTGAACCTTCACCTCCATTGAAACGGTCCGAAAATGCTTGGGTTCCCAGAATTAAGAAAAATATCCCTGAGTCCGTCGACGGATTGCTTACTCCAGAATTTGTTGAGAGAAAAGTAAAAGCCCTGTTAAACAAGCTGTCAATTGATAACTTCGATGTCATTACCGACCAGGTGATAGAAATAGCTAACCAGTCTCTTAAAGAAGATGACAATAGAACTCTAAAACATGTCATAGTCTTGATCTTTAGTAAAGCTATTGATGAGGCTCACTGGTCAAAAATTTACGCACAACTCTGTTTGAAACTGTGTCATAACATCGATCAGTCAATAATCGAGGTTGGCAATATATCTAAGAAAACTGGGGAGCCCGCTAAAGGAATTGAATTAGTCAGAATGTATTTGCTGAGTAGATGCCAAAAAGAATTTGAAACAGGATGGAGCGACAAGCTTCCCACAAATGATGATGGTTCAATTATGGAGACAGAAATGTTGTCGGATGAATACTATATTGCCGCTGCTGCTAAACGAAAAGGTTTGGGGTTAATTCGGTTTATTGGGGAGCTTTACATTTTGCGTTTGATTGCGAGTAATATTATTTCCAGATGTCTGGTGAAGCTACTTGGAGACGGTGAACCATCAGAAGAGTCAATTGAGTCTGTCTGCAAGTTATTGACTACAGTTGGAAACAACCTGGAAAAAGACCTCAGGTCAAAGCCCGAATGGCTAAGGATGTATGTAATTATACCGATGAAGAAGATTTCAGAGATACCAGGGCTACAGAGTAGGCTCAAATTTATGGTTTTGGATGTCCTAGATCTCCAGAAAAAAGGATGGGTTGACGAAAAAGCTCTTGACAAAGGTCCAAAATCCACAGCTGAAATCCACCAGCAAGCTAAAAACGAGCAAGTAATGCAGCAACAAAAGTTTCAGAAACAAACGCACTATGGTTATGGCAATAGCTATAACAACAACAATAACAAATCTTTTCAAGGTAATTCAAACAATAATGGGCAACGGTTTAACGGTAATCGACAATCATATCAAAACTTATCAGGGGGACTATCGCAAAGAAATTCAGACTTTTTGAATCCTAGAGACTTTGATAAATTAAAAAATCTTAAACCCAGTGCAACTACATTGTTGACAGGAAACAAAAATATAACTCTTAGTCCTCCTATAAGAACCCAAGGACCCAGCATGCCTTCGAAGCGTAGCGGAAGCAATTCTTTTGCAGCTTTGGAGGGCTCTGAAGAGTAGTTGGAGTAGCAATATTTAGGCTTTATGTATAATTGATTTGGTAAAAATTTATAAATTTCATTTCTCCTGGATAGTAGCTTTATGAGCTGGTTTTAAATGTGACTATTGCCAATTGTATGATGAGTATGATACGATGTGACTAGCCACATATCATATTATAATATTGAATAAAAATTTCTATTCTGCTTATGCTAGTCATGTAAGTCACATTCCGGAAAACGCACGTAATATTCAGAACGTCATTAAAAACAGAACTTCTATCTATTCTATCGGTAATGTATATATATATGGGAGCTCTTTCATTTAAATATACTTGTAAGGATTGAGAATTGCCTTGGGATCAAATAATTGCTTGAACTGCTTCATTAAAGCAATCATTTCCTCGTTTTTGCTGTAGCCAATATAGTTTCTCTTCGCAAAGCCAAGTCCGTGTTCAGCAGAGATGGAACCACCAACCTTTTGGATCCACTCATAAACGTATGGCTCCAACAATTTCTCGACCTTCTTATCGTAGAATCTTACGGGGACGTTCAGGTGCAAGTTGCCGTCACCAATATGGCCGTATCCAGCTGTGGCTATAACAGGGAAATCGGGAGAGTCACCAACAGCACCGGCGTCAATTAATCGCTTGTTGACGTCAATGACCAGGTCGTACAGTTGTGGGAGAGGGATAGAAACGTCGTACTTGTAGACACCGCCGCCCTTGCCGAGGGCTTCCGGGATTAGCTCGCGGAATTGCCAAAGGTTTGCAGCCTCATTAACGTCTTGGGAAATAACACCGTCGACGACAATCCCGCCTTCCATGGCATTCTCGAGGAAGTTGTAAAGCTTTTCTTGGTCATGGTCTTCGTTAGATCCGGAAGTCTCGATCAGAACGTAGAAAGGGTATGTGCCTTCGAGAGGAAAAGAGGCGTCGGTGTGAGATCGGACAATGCTGAGCGAGGTGGAGTCCATGCATTCGAAAGCGGAGAGAATCTCGCCTAATTCACGTTTGGCTTTGACGAATGTGTCTTGAACAGCCTTGTAGGATTCGAGACCGAGGAAAGCGACCTTGGTAGAAGTCGGTTTAGGAGGACACAAAATCGAAACGGCGGTGACAATACCGAGGGTACCTTCGGATCCAATAAAAAGTTGCTTCAAGTCATATCCGGTGTTATCTTTTCTTAGTCGGCTAAGGTTATTGATAATAGTTCCGTCAGGCAAAACGACTTCGAGTCCGAGAACAGTTCCGTGAAGAGATCCATATCTCAGCAATCTCAATCCTCCGGCGTTGGTTGAGACAACACCACCAACATGGCATGAGCCTTTGGCACCTAGATCAAGTGGGAAAATGTATCCTTGTTCCCTCACATGATGATCAGCATTCTCTAAAATAACACCGGCGTCCGAGACCAAAATTCCCGAAACACCGTCGAAAGACCTGATTTTGTTCATGTTTTGCAGAGACAAAACGATCTCGTCAAACACTGGGATAGAACCGCCGACAAGGCCGGTGTTACCACCCTGGGGCACCACCGCCAAGTTTCTGTCGTTACAATGCTTTAAGATTTTGCTGACTTCCTCAGTTGTTTTTGGTTTTAACACAAGCTGAGAGCTTCCTCTATACTTTCTCATCCAGTCCTCGTTGTAAAACACTAGGTCATCTTTCTCCTTTATGACGGCACTTGGGGCCAAAACAGACTCAAAAAATTCGTAGTCCTTAGGCTCCAGTTTGCTGTAGTTCCCTCGTTGCAAGTTGTAGTTTTCGGCCGTCAATTTGACCGAGTACTTTCGTATCTGGGCTCTTAAGAGCGGCTGCAACTTGAAGAAAGATTTCATTTTGCAATAACAAAGGCACTGGATGTCTTCAATGAAGATGTTAATTGACAATGAAATTCAGCCAAAAGCAAAAGATGAATATATTTTTTCTCAGGAAAGAAAAAAGAACTTGTAGCCTTTTTATATAGGGAGCTATACCGAGTGTTTATAGGAACAAATTTGGTTGAAATTGGCCCGGAAAGATTTTTTTGAACTATCGGAATGGATCATGACTCACGTGAAAAATGGTGATAGAATTTTTTTCTTTTTTCTTATTTTTCATGAAAAAGTATATAGAGCTAAACTCCAACTTCTTTCTCATGATAAACAAGTCCTTTTCTGCTGATTTGATATAGCAGGGTTGATAGTACTCAATGAGTGGTTGACGAGAAAATCGACAATATAACGGGCCATTCAATTGTTATGATTATGATATGCTCTTGAAGAAGATGGTAGGTGCTAAAGCACTTGTAACTGTAAAACCTCCGCAAACTCAAGTTAACGATACAAAAGCCTTATTGGTAAATGTCCTCAATCTTGTTTCCCCGCATATTCTCGGACCATTAGTAGCTCATCTCTTTGAATAGAGAGACTCCAAATGAAATTGGTGGCAAGTCATCTGCCTTTAAAAGCTCTGACCATAATCGTTTAAAAATGCGCGAGTCAGGCAGATAGTTTTATGAAACTTGGTACTCTCGGTGCTTGGAGTGGGTTTGACAAGTAGCATTTATATGGACTGTGTTTTTTGCCCTATCAAATGGGAAGAATTGACTGTTTGGTTCAGCGGTAATAGTAATGTTTACCGGACTAATTACAAAATTTGTGTAAGCGGAACGGGTTCAATCGGAGCTAGTAGTCCGTCGTGGAAAAACAAGCCATCGAGATCTTGTTCTAAACGAACATGTAACTAGCTGAATACTAGTCTTAGCTTCTTACTATGAAGCATGAAAACCACCAAGAACAAAATCACAAAAGTAAACAAAGAATCAGTTATATATATATACAGTTAAATTAATGCACTTTCAAGTATTCGACCATTTCTATAGCACCCCTTGGATTCATTTTATTGTACACAAAAAGACCCTGCAGTTGAGCCGTACTAATTGTAACCCCTAACTGCTTAACTTTTTCCACAAACTCGTCACACAGTTTATGTTCATCCTCATAGAACCGCAAAAACATCTCCTTCACTTGGTACTCGGTCGCGTTGTCGACACACATCTTATAGTCAACTCGTCCAGGGCGGATCAGGGCTGGATCAAGTTTTTCCGGATGGTTGGTCGTCATGAATATAATGCGCTCTTCACTGGCGGCCACTCCATCAAGAGAGTTTAAAAGTCCTGAAAATGTGACGCCGGACGCGTACCCTTGATCGTCACTTTGCTTTCGTTCGTTAAAAGCAGAATCAATATCTTCCAGTAGCAGGATTGAACGCTCAGGAACATGATTCATGAGATGGTTGAGTCTGTCGTCAGTGAGAGTTTGTTCAGATAGGTTTAGAATACAGATATTGTATTCCAATTCTCCAGCTAACGCCTGGATTATACTTGATTTACCACTACCCGGAGGTCCATACAAAAGGTACCCTCGTCGGTAGGGAATTCCTCGCTCGTAATACCATTTACCGCTATTCAAAAAGTCATGCACATCACGAACAAGATCTTCCTTAACACCCCTGTCAAGAATAACACTATTCAACGCCCGACGCTTCCTAGGTTGTCCGAACGCCCTCCACTCTGGTCCATAACTCATGTATACTACCGTCTTTCCCTCTTGCTGCTTCACAGCCCTCTGTCTCGCCTCTTCCAACAACTCCGTGAACAGTTGTCTGTCCCTGTACAGCGTCGTTAAAGTGATAGTCTCAAAAGGACTTCCACTTGTCAAATCCATCAAACGGCCACTTCGTTCCCTCTTCACATAGATCCAGGCCCCTCGATACCGGATCCAATGGTTCCCCGGGCCCGGCACCAAGTTAAAACTTGTCGATGTACTTCCGTTGCTATGCTGCGTAAATGTTGTATTTATACTTAAATGTCTCGAATTGCGTTGAGGATGATTCGACATCCAGTCCAAGAACCACAAGTAAGACTTGTCTTTTGACGCTATTTCAAGGTCAACCAGCAACTGGCGGTACACCAGTGCGGAACCTCGTGTGATGCCTTGTCTGAGTAAGGCAAGACCAGCACCAAGTCCCATTAACCCAAATCCGGCTGTGAAAATCGGGTTGGATTCGAGAATTTGCGATAGCATGTTTGGTGACTCTGGGGAAGGTGTGTCTAATGGCGTCGATGATCCACTTTGATTCGATTCATCCGGTGTAACTGGAGGTACACCAGGGATTTGAGATTTTAGAGAAGAGCCTGATTGCAGCCAACTCATTATCATGGCTTTTTACTGAAAGGTTTGCTGAAGACTTCAGAGTACCTTATATGTTTTCTTTCTCGAGAGGAATAGTGGAAATGATACAAGAAAGAATTACGAATACTACACGATTTTTAGAGTTCTCGAGTGCCCATACAAATCATCACGAAGAATTGAAATTTCAAAATTTCAGCGTTGACCCTAACCTGCAAAATACCAATACATTTATTACAGTATTTGGTTACACTGTTCGTGATAACTGTTGCCTTATAAGTTACAACTCAATTTAGACTCAATGGAAAACCAAAATAATTAATGGCATTGTCCTCTAAGTGTTTACAAACTTATAACCATGATCCCGTATCTTCGTTCATCAATATTTGATTTGCATGATAAACTTCTGTTTCAAAATTATACAAACGAATTCAATATAAAACGTTGGTAACGCAAGGAGACTGATAGAAAAGCCCATTATGTTTGAGTTGAGAAAAGAGAGATAAAGATTGTGGGTATGTTTCAACCGTTTTCAATTCATCTAAGGAGTAAAGTAGAAAGACAAAGCAATGATTGCATAAGTGCCAATGAGCATGCATCCTTCCAGCCAGTTACTTTCACCATCAGCAACGATATAAGTCAAAATCATGACAGACACAAACAAAACGCAGGTTTCGAATGTGCTGAACAGGAGTGACATGGGTTGGCCTACGATCCAACCTAAAATGACAAGGAAAGGAGTCAAAAATAGAGCAATTTGCATGGAAGAACCAATTGCAACACCAACAGCCAAATCCATCTTATCCTTCATGGCTACAACGACAGCAGTGACATGTTCAGCAGCATTACCGACAATAGGAACAAGAATGATACCAATGAAAGTCTTAGAGATTCCGGTAGTAGAAACAAGGTCATCAATCGAGGCAACGAGATAATCGGCACAGAAAGAAACAAGAACTGTAACAACAGAAAGCAATATTATAGCTTCGGTAGTGGATAGAATAGATGATTCGGATTCGGAAACAAGAAGGGAAGAATCATTGGGATTAGTGTAACTAGCAATGGGAGCTTCGTCGTTTCCCTGGTTTTGCTGTTCGAAGTAGTCTGCATGAGTCTTCAGTTGGAAATACAAATATAGGACGTAAATAGACAAGAGAACGATGGAAGCACCTCTGGAAACTGCGAGGACGTTACCAAATTCACCTGGGTAACCGGCATTGAACGCAGCAGGAATCAACAAACTTAAAACACTCAAAGACATTAAAGAGGCCATAGTCTGAGCGACGGTTTGGTTAAATTTTTGTTGGACTCTGTTGTAACCTCCAAACAAGAAGCAACAACCCATGACCAACAAGATGTTGCTCAGTATGGAACCAAGCATTGATGCTTGAACAATTCTAATTTCACCACGGAACAGGGCAACGATTGCGACAATCAATTCGACAGCATTTCCGAAAGTTGCATTCAATAAACCACCCAGAGTTTCACCAACATGGACCGAGATTTCCTCAGTAGCAAATGAGAGAAGAGCAGCAAGAGGGATGATTGCAAAAAAATTCAAGGTGAAAATCCAGAAAGAAGACCAGCCCACATGGGGTGCAAGAAGGCCCAGGGGGACTACAACCAGTAGTACGTTGATGGGCGATGATGTCAGGATGGCCCTGGATTTGGAAGTCATTGTATGTACAGGTCTGGTGATTGCAGAGCGTGCACGGAGCATCTTGTTGATTAAAGGAGTCGTTTCGGTCATTTTTGCATGGAAAATAAAGCTGAAGATGGTTAGGATGGAAGTTCAGATAGTAAAAGTAAAGAGGAGAAAGAAAATAAATAAATAAACAAAAAAAGATATAAAACAGAAATTTAAACGAAGTTATTTAGCATTTTATTGTAGGCATTGGACCAACTTTAAAGGCGTGCGTATTGATTGTTTTTGTGAGAGCTTTTGTGTTCCCAAAATGTTTCGTATACATCTCGGTCCTCTTGCCCCTTATCCGAGATTTTTGTCAGGTTTGAAATATCTTGAACGTGAGTGTTAGTGAAAGAACTTCTTAGCCATCCATTGAGATAACCAGAACACAATAGTCGTCTGTATACATCGGTGTGCAAATTGTGCCCGGTGCGGTAATGGAACTTGAATTGTAAGGACTCATTGATGAAATTTGTTTGTTTGAGATTCAAGTTTTGGCTTGTAATAACTAACTCACATTAAACTCAGCCATATAATTTTATTTAACTTAGCTAGGTACTCCAGTGGGTAACATGCATAGCCACAGATTCACTCTCAGAGACGGACGTTGAGTTCACTTGGCTTACCTTGCATCCATTACTGTAGTAACAATAAACTTTACTAAATAAGCTTTAAAATAAGATTCTTAACTTTTGAGGAGTGGTAGACTTGCCTATTTTTTTAAGTTGGTATTACCACTTTAATAAATAGAACATAACATTTAAAGTTATTCTCTATTACTTCATACAGCAATTTGTAAATATTCAATATCAGCAAAAGCCTTCAGAGTCTTCAAGAAGCATCTATTCATATAGATACTGTTCAATTGCCTATGCTGACATTACCACTGTAAGCTATTACTGTATTCTTTACATACTTCATGCAAAACTGTCACACTTCCGCAGTAGTGAACAGTGTATGACTTAAGTTTGTGAGCTTGAAAAGATGTTACACTCGTATTCATGACATTCTTTTATTTCATAGCATCTGAATTTATCCAGCAGACTCACACAGTACGTGGGATCTTAGAAGGGACTCAATCATTGACTCGGACTCATATAAAGCTATCAGAACAATGTCTTCGCGGTCCGACTTGCAAAATGACCCTATATCAGCGGGTCTTTCTGTTTCATCTGAGGTCAATCCATCTCGAAAAAGGCGCAAAATACACAACTTCCTTTACCTCCTATCAACTAAGTCCATTTTTGTCATTCGTGATCTACTGGCTATCTTCACATCTATGCTTAACTCTCTGTTCATGATAGTTCTGGATCTTGGTTTAGTGCTGTCATGTACTGGATTTGGCAGGGAAGAAACGACTGAGGCCCTAAGAAGTAGGTTTTGGAGTGGCAAAGATTTGTCTGTTAGAAGAAAAGTTATCAATCAAGGTCTTGATGGTATGAAATTACACTATTTTTTGTCTTTAAAATAAAAACACTTGCTAATTCAACTGATTAAATATCAATAGATTTTGGCGTACCAAAAACTGCCCATGGAGGTCAAAAGTTTCCAAAATTGTTTGAAAGGCTACCTTCGCAACGAGTGAGTTCTTTATATCAACCTATTTCAACATTCCTTTCTGGAAGGGAAAAAGACAAAAGCTTTGAACAAGACGAAGCCCTTGTATACCCACTTCCTATAATAGAGCATTCTACTCCAAACCCCAGTTTGGCAGAACCACCTGTGCCGCCAGCGGATGATGTGCCAAATCGTACAGAGCCCAAACCAGCGCCCAGGGTGCCAGCTACTCAGATGTTTTGGAAACCACCTAGTGATCTTCCAGTTCTACCCACAGTTGAGTCAGAACCACTTCATGATAATGTAGAAGATGACGATAACGACTATGAAGATATTGACACGGAAGAAGAAGAAATGGAAAGAGAGAGACTTCACAGGCAGTTGGCCGGAATCAATATAGACCCTGAAAGCGCTTTAGACAAAAAGAAAGCTCATAAGCTAAGGAGGTTTGCACAAAAATTCAAGGTAGTCAAAAATTCTGAAAACGGTTCCATTGTCGTCGACAACAACCAAGATGATGATAATAGCTTGTCATGATAATGTGACATCTACATATATTTATAGATCTTTCATTTTTCTCATGTCTGTTTTCTTAGTTATCATTTGTTGAAGATTTCATAAATGGCCATCAGTCTATTAACAAGATGATTTAGATCGTTACCATGATGTGGTAAATAAGACCCAATTTTTTCTTGCTGATTCATCTCAGATCGTATGAACAGGATGTAATTCAAGTTCAAAATACAGAAATATATCAACTTTATGAACTTCATTCATCTTTCTCAAGATCCTCATACATAAATAAATAATTTTTTTTATAAATAATATTGCTAAATCACTAATAACTCCCTGGTAAACCTTCTACTCTCACGTCTTTCCATTCTGGTTTAACCACTTCCCTTTTGGCTTCGTCAATAAGAGATGGGTTCCCAAATATATGATTATGGTTATCAACAAACACATCTTTTTTGGTCCACTTAAGCTCATTTGCTTTCCAGATCTTTATTTCTTCTTCTAACTGGTGTTCCGATTCACCCGGTTTCAAAACTGGTAAAGGTGAGCTAACCTTGGTCATAAGATAAGCTGCACTTCCAACAGCAATTCCATAACCCACAATTCCTACCAAAGGAACTTTAACTAGCCACCAGAATCCACAACCAAATCCAAAAAATATTCCTTCTCGACGTCTAAACCAGAGCTCACGCTCATCATGTGCCAGAGGGACTTTGGCAAAAAACGGACTTAGAAGCTCACGGACCAAGCTCCGGCAACCCCAGAATGTAGAAAGAAAAAGTCTCATGTAATGAGGGGATAAAATTGAGTAACCTAGACCGAAAACTACTATGGCAGTGATAGTTCCGGCAGTGTTTTGAAAGGTATAAAATGCATATAGTGGTGTGAGCATAGGAAATTTCCAAAGAATTAGTCGAATTCCCAAATGATAAAAAAGTCTTCTTCGAGAACGTCTTAGTTCTTGCGATTTGACTTTGGACGTGCTCCAACCAGGATAGTACCGTCTACTTCCAGAAGGAAGTTCAGGGTGATGCTTCTCATAATCTATATCTAGCAGCCTGACACATTCCGGGTACAACCCTTGCCATACCAATTGACCAAGAACAGGTTCTACATCCCAATAAGTGAGATTAAAATAATGAATGAATGCTGAAACTGCGAGGGCAACAACAAGTCGCTTTTGGTAAACATCCCAGAAGTAGCTTGGAGAAGTCCGAAATGTTCGCATTATTCCGAGAACTGTTAGCTGAAATCCTCTGAGAATGGGGAGCACTTTGAACCCAACAGGCGGCTCTTTGATAAATGAAGGTGTTGGTCTTTTAGCCATAGTATCGTGTGTATATATCAATTGCTCTTATAACGGCATCAATTAGAGTAAAGATTATGGTTCAGGTGTTACAAAACTTATTGAAGCACTCTTTTCTTTCTTTCTCCCTATATTCTTCTGATTTTAGTTCTTGTTAGATATGGGTTGAATAACAGGGTTTCAATATTTATCAAATATATGGGGTGTTCCACTAGGCCAAGTAGCACGTGATTTGAAGCTAACTATCTGTGGTGACAAGTCCCAATATGTATATTTTTTCATTTGAGCGAAGGTCAGCAATAACAATTTTGAACCTTTTCTGTTTTTATAAACAGAAACAATTCTATCTTTACGTGCGCATCAATAACAAACAACTTCCATCTACCTGGAAAGCATTACACAATGGTACGAATTCGAATGACCAGAAACAACACTCCGCAGTCACCGCGGTACTCGACATTGACATCATCGGTGTTCATGTCGAGATTTCTTTCTCTCATAAAGCTCATACTTATACCGCTAATTCCTCTGTCATTTAGAGGTTCTTACATCTATATGCCGATCAACTTATTGACGTTGCTTTTGTCGGTTCTGATACCGCTGCTTTACAGAAAAAATCATATTCGAGTGGATTATTTGGGCATGCCAAGTACGTTTGCGGTTTTATGGAATTCGCTTGTGAAAGGTCAGTTATTTGCTCTATGTGGAGTGTACGTTGTGTCAAAAGTGTTGATTGATTCTGTGCTTGTCAGCTTTGAATGGGAATGGCAATGGATTGAAGGCAAAATTGGACAGATTGTTGCTGGTGTAACCATGGCTATAATTCATACTAGCTGGGATCTAGATCGATTGGTGTTTAGTCTAAATGCAACCGATTCGCGTAAAAAGGATGAAATTTTGGCTCAATTAGTCAATATCGGAAAATACAGCATGGCATTGGGGCTGACTTCTACTGTTGCTTCCTTAATTTTATATAGTTTATTTGGCGGGCTGATTTCTGACATCACCGAGTATATTGCTGGATGGGTTGTGAATGTCAATACTCACTCAAAGCCAATCGATGTTTGGTTTATTTTGGTACAGCTAGTAGTCACAACTGTGACGTTTGCTATATGGCTTAGCGCTAACTATGGGTTTGGTTTGTTTTTATCTCCAAATCCCATTCATCGTGGAGAGCTCGTATCTGCCAAATCGTCTGATCCCAACGGAACGCTTGTGAACGGTTTGCAATCGCCTAAACAACTCTCAAGGGTATTAGCTTTTCAAGAGCTTGCCTATATTGCATTCAACAGTCCTGCAAGAAGAATTGCGATTTACTCTGATATTGATAGAAGAGTTCCCATTTTCACACAGATCAAGTCTGAAATATTAAGAGTTTTGGACACATTGATTAAACCGATTCAAAAACATACTACTCCACAGCCACTACAGGTAGTCAAACCAGCTGCCGCAATGAAACTCGACAACTCTATTTTCAAATCATCTAGCAACCAACACACTTTATTAGATAAAATACAGGATCCTAACGCGACACTTTCGAATCATGTAACTGCCCTTGCCTCTGATATTGCAAAATACTTCCAATCTCATACTGATCTAATTCATGCACCATTTAGATTCACGCTCGCTCGTCGTATACAACGAATCATTCCAAACCCCACTCTTATTTGTATAGCTGTGCTGGGGTTATCTCAGCTAATAGTCAAATCGTTGAAAGAAGATAAGTATGGTTTAGTTCACCGTGAAATTCCAGAGGTGTTGGACAAATATATGAATGTTAGGAAGGCCTTGAAAGAGTTAATAAAGAACCCGCCTAAACACTGGAGTAACCCAAGAGAAGTGGCAAAGAAAGAGGACTTGGAAGAAGTAAACTTAGTTCTGGAAGCTGTGGAGGAAGGTATTCAGGTCATTGTTGAGGGATTCAAAGATTACTTACCTGAATTGGGATTGAGCAGGGAAACTGTGCGGGATATCAATGAAATGTTCAATTAGAAAATCACTCGATAGGTTAAATGCGTAACTTTGGAGCTTCATAATCACGGCTTTATAGAAAATTTACTTAGCGATAGTGAATTCAAATACATTTATGATTACACTCCTGGTGAATCTGGTTACTTCATCGCTAATTTCATTTTGAACATCATATCCTTAGAAAAAACTGAGTTCCCGATGCTTTAAAAAGACGAATATGCATGAAAACGCTTTGGCACAGTTAGTTGCTTAATGACTTTCTATTCCGGTGTATCATAGGTGAGGAATGACGGTTTATGAGTTTCTACTTGTTACGTCCTTTGTTTCAAAATCAACTGTAGCGTTTATTACAGGTAAATTTTAAACTTATCGAAAGTTTTCAATTTGGCAACTTGGACTTTGCAGCTTAGTTTTTACTTTTTATAGTCTTCCACCATCGGCAATTATGCATGTTTTTCAATTACATTCAATGTCAATCATTGAGTCATTATACCACAAATTTCGAATTTTCACTTTTTTTAGCCCACAAATTTGAAGCTTTTGCTTTCTCTTCCCTCGACTTTTTAACGTGAAATTCCATAGACGCAATAGAGTCTTTATACGACAGATAGCATTACAAGGTAAGCCGATTGATTCAACTTGATCTTCTTTTCCTTTTTTTAACCAAAAGTACTCATGTAGAAAAATGTCTGAAGCTCTTGACTTTTGGAATGACAAACTCAAGAACTTGACCAAGTTCGTCCTTCCTTCCGATTTCGTAACACCGGTGGAGGGTAAAGTTGTCGAAGCTACCTTGAAATTTGATTTTCCAAGCGAATTTAAATCGAATCTTTCGTCAATTGCTAGCAATATCTCAGAATCTTTGAATAAGCCTGTGTCTGCTTATAATGTTTGCTTAGCAATCTACGTTGTACTAGTATTCCGCTACACTGGGGAAGAAGATATAGTATTGGGTACTTGTACCAACTCTGGATCTCCATACGTACTGAGAACAAGCATTACCGGCTCAACTCCTTTCATTGACACTGTTAAATCGGTTTTAGAAAACGAATCTTACGCCAAAACATATCCTGTTCCTTTAGTTGATATTTCTCAACACATTCAAGCAATCAACAAGCTTGAATCACCTCCTTCATTATATACTACCTCTTTCAGTCTAGCATCGTCGAATGAAGCTGTGCTTGGATCAGCCAAGGGTAGACAAACTGTTTTATCACTATTTTGGGGACCCACATCAATAAACATCCACTACAACTCACTATTGTTCAAAAAGGATAGAATAGCTGCTATCACCAATCAACTGCAATCATTTGCTGCAGTCGTTGCTGGGTCTCCTTTAGACTCCTTAGTGGGGTCAGTGTCTCTACTTTCTCCATCTGATGTCCAAACACTTCCAGACCCTACTAGAGACTTGCACTGGAATGAGTTCAGAGGTGCCATTCATGATATCTTTGCCGATAACGCAGATAAATTCCCAGATCGAACTTGCGTTGTTGAGACAGCAAACTTTTTACAGCCTGAGTCTCAAGACAGAGTTTTCAACTACCGTCAAATTAATGAAGCATCAAATGTTATTGCTCATTACCTGATATCCAAGGGTATCAAGAAGGGTGATGTTGTTATGATCTATGCTTACCGTGGTGTCGATTTCGTTATTGCTGTTATGGGTGTCTTAAAATCAGGTGCAACTTTTTCAGCTATTGATCCTGCTTACCCCCCTGCCCGTCAAAACATCTATCTCAGTGTTGCTAAACCTCAAGCCCTGATTGTCATTAAAAAGGCTGGTATTTTAGCACCTCTAGTTACTAAATATATCAACGAAGAACTTAATCTGTTGGCTAACATTCCTGCGCTTGAACTTTTGAGTGATGGTACAGTTACTGGCAACGGAAATGGTGCTAATGAGAACGATATACTTTATGAGGCTCAAGCAAAAAAATCAGAGAGAACAGGTGTTGTTGTTGGTCCTGATAACAATCCCACTCTTTCTTTCACTTCTGGATCTGAAGGTATCCCCAAAGGTGTTAAGGGCCGTCATTTCTCTTTAACCTATTACTTCCCTTGGATGGCACAAAAGTTCAACCTTTCAGAAAAGGATAAGTTTACCATGCTCAGTGGTATTGCTCATGATCCAATTCAAAGAGATATGTTTACACCTCTTTTCCTGGGTGCTCAGCTTTTAGTTCCAACATCGGATGACATTGGAACTCCTGGTAGACTTGCCGAATGGATGGGTATTCACGGAGCTACTGTCACTCATTTAACCCCTGCTATGGGTCAGTTACTTTCCGCTCAGGCTACTCACGAAATTCCTTCTTTACATCATGCCTTCTTTGTCGGTGATGTTTTGACCAAAAGAGATTGTTTGAGATTGCAGTCTTTAGCACGTAATGTTGCTATTGTTAACATGTATGGTACTACTGAAACCCAGCGTGCTGTCTCTTATTTTAGAGTTCCTTCATTCAACGATGACAGTGTTTTTCTTCAATCACAGAAGGACATTATGCCTGCCGGTCAAGGTATGATTGACGTGCAGCTTCTTATCATCAACAGACACGATAGAAACAAAATGTGTAGTATTGGAGAAGTTGGTGAAATTTACGTCCGCGCTGGAGGTCTAGCGGAGGCTTACTTGAAACTTCCAGATTTGACTGCTCAAAAGTTTGTTAATAATTGGTTTGTCGATAACGAAAAATGGGTTGAATTAGACAATGCTGCTCACAAGGGAGAGGCGTGGAGAGACAACTGGTTTGGTCCAAGAGATCGTCTCTACAGAACTGGTGATCTTGGAAGATACTTGCCCGATGGTAATGTAGAATGTTCTGGTAGAGCGGATGACCAAGTTAAAATCAGAGGTTTCCGTATTGAGCTTGGTGAAATTGATACCCATTTGTCAAGACATAAACTGGTTAGAGAAAATGTTACTTTGGTCAGAAGGGATAAAGATGAAGAACCTGTTTTGATTTCATACATTGTTCCGCAATCAATTGACCCTGAATCCGAGCTGTTTTCTGCTCACGAAAGCCTCGACGAGGAAGAAGAAGATAAAGTTGTTAAGGGTTTAGTCAGATATAGAAGATTGATCAAAAATATTAAGGACTACTTGAAGACCAAGCTTCCCACCTATGCCGTTCCTACTGTTATTGTCCCTCTACCCAAGCTCCCTTTGAATCCTAATGGTAAGGTAGATAAGCCTGCCCTCCCTTTCCCTGATACCGCGCAACTTTCTGCTGTTGCCAAACATTCACAGCAAACAGCAGGTGAAGAAATACAATTCACTCCTACTGAACAAGAAGTCCGAGACATCTGGCTTGATGTCCTCCCGAGCAGACCTCCTGTCATTGAACCCAATGACAGTTTCTTCGATCTTGGTGGGCACTCGATTCTTGCTACTAGAATGATCTTTGCCTTGAGAAAAAAGTTGTTGGTTGATGTTCCTTTGGGACTCATTTTTTCGCATCCCACCATTGCTGCCTTTGCAAAAGAAATTGAAAAACTTAAGGGTGATAACACCTTTGAGTCAGAGGAGGGACAATCCGAAAACGCTGAGACTGTTGTTGATTACGCTAAAGATTGTGAGGAGCTTAAGAAAACTCTTGCGCCTTCCTACATTTCAAAGTCTACCTCATTGAACCAAAAGGGTCCTCTCAATGTGTTCCTCACTGGTGCTACTGGTTTTCTGGGTTCGTTTATTGTTCGGGATCTTCTCGAACGCGAAGGTTCTAATATCAGAATCCATGCCCATGTTCGCGCGGCTGACAAAATCAAAGGTCTCGAACGTATCAAGAACAGTGGTATTGCTTATGGAATTTGGAACGAGTCGTATGTCGAAAGAATTATCCCTGTTATTGGAGATCTAGAAGAGAAACATTTCGGTTTAGATGATTCCGAATGGGATTATTTAGCCTCTGAAATCGATGTTATCATTCATAATGGTGCATTGGTCCATTGGGTCTATCCTTACACTAAGCTCAAGGGGCCTAACGTTGTTGGGACTATCAACGTGATGGAACTTTGTGCTACTGGAAAGCCCAAGTACTTTAGCTTTGTGTCTTCTACTTCTACTGTAGATACTGCTCATTACGTCGAGCTTTCAGATTCCCTTACAGATGAAGGCAAGGCTGGTATTCCCGAGTCTGACGATCTGGAAGGTTCAGCTACTGGACTTGGAAACGGCTATGGTCAATCTAAATGGGTTTCTGAAAGGCTTATTCGCTACGCTGGTGCCAATTTGGGTCTCCGTGGATGCATTATTAGACCAGGTTACGTATTTGGTGACTCTTCAACTGGTGCGGTTAATACTGATGATTTCTTGATTAGAATGTTGAAGGGTTGCGCCCAGCTTGGATTGATTCCAGATATTTACAACACAGTTAACATGGTTCCGGTTGATCATGTTGCTCGAGTAGTAGTTGCTGCGGCTTTCCACCCTCCTGACCCAGAAACCGTCACCGTTGCTCACGTAACTTCTCAACCTCGTATCAGATTCAACCAACTGTTGGGATCGTTGAAGGTTTACGGATATGAAGTACAAGAAGCTGATTATGTTCCATGGAGAGTTGCACTTGAGAAGTACGTTATTGCCGATGCCAATGACAATGCTTTGTACCCATTGCTGCATTTTGTTCTTGACGACTTGCCACAATCCACAAAGGCCCCTGAGCTTGATGACACAAATGCGAGAATTGCGTTGAGAGAAGATGCTGGTTGGACCGGAGTTGACTTGAGTAATGGAAAGGGTATCGATATGGATCAAATGGGAGTATACCTTGCGTACTTGATAGCTATTGGGTTCTTGGAACACCCAAAGAAGAAGGGCGAAAAGGAACTTCCAGAAATTGTTGTGTCTGAAGAAATTATTCATAAACTGGCTAAAGTTGGTGGTAGAGGTAACAAGGCAGCCTAAGTGTGTAGGGAAGTGGTACGTAAATTTTTATGTTAGGTGTATAGTTGATAATGTATATATACGAATAAAGAGATTTATTTGAGTATTCAAAAAGTAGTTTTTCTACTGTAAGATGATTGTATTAATTTTGTAACTGAAAAAAGACTAAACTTTGAACACTCCCATATTGTTTAAAGATTCGTAGAAAATTCTAAATATCTTTATTTAAGAAAACTAAACTCGTTAATTTCAATCTTAATGTGTAGAATGGTATGAATCCAAATAAGAATAAAAAAAACTGCTATATTTGCTGATAGTCTTGCTATCTCTGTTACCCACTGAAATGTGAGCCACTAGATTTTTCGCTCTTTTTCTTTCTATAGATGGAGTGCTCTAGGAGTAGTTGGTGAGCTACCTGGTTCTGATGCAAAACCTACCAGCGTTTGAAAATATTTTGTAGTATTATTGATGTTTTGTTCAACTTCTATCAGCTCACTTCTGTCATATATTCAAAAGCTCACTGCTAAGACAACTATAATCTGTATGTCAGGCGCAGCTACCCATTTACTATATGCTCTTTCATACCAGTTGGCATTTGATATGTATATATAGAATTCAGGTATGTATGAAGTTATTTGGCAATTACAAAGGTATTCAATAGAGTACGGAACGTAGTTAATGTGCTCCAATATGTACATTTAGGTGCCGGATGTTCTTACAAAGTGCTATAGTAGTAATTGAGAGAGCCAAACTACACTAGTAGGAAGGCGGTAAAAGAATGATTAGCTGGAATATAGCAACAAAGTATTGAAGCAAACTTGCCAACTCTATATTCCAGACTTTGGAAATGAAAGTTTCAACCTCTATATCAGACGCATATGAGCTCTCAGGCGGGTCTCACGATCTTTTGTAGCAAGCACTAGTAGTCCCAGTTTAGTTCTATAGTGGTATATTAAGAGGCTAATACAGGAGCCCTAAAACTAATGTTTTAGCATTTTTGGATCGTTGTATGTTTGTTAAAGTTGCGATTAGGTGGTTAAAGATGGTTGAGATCTCTCTACAAAGATCTTGTTCGTTTAGCATAGTAGTATCATTAAAATTTTTTTTATAAATAATTAGAAAATGTCTGTTTCAAGTGGGTCAGAAGAATCAGCTAATTAAATTTATATAACCTGAACCAGCTGCCAAAATATTGCTTATCAGGCTTCAAAAGTTTTAAAACCAATAAAGTTTTTATATCAGTATCGATCTTTAAGTAGACCAAATATCACTGCCTTTAGTGACTTGTCAAGTGCACTGTTCACGCTGCCTACAATATACCATACTAGAAAATGAAAGTAGCTTTAAACTAGCTTGATATCTACTGAACACTGTACTTCATCTAACCGAGAATAAAAGCGAAAGATGTAGTGGCTGACATTTTAGCTTGACATCTATCGATAGATGCTAGTGATATGATATTATCGGCAGATATAACCAGTTTTTCATTGTTATTTTTGAGGAAGGTATATCACTTTACGTATCGAGGCTAGAATTAACGAGTCTGCTTTACTAAGATTGGTACTTTTATGGACTTTCAGAATTTTTGGATAAGGTCAGAGTCGCAAATGTGACCAATCCATTCTTAGTTCACCTACAGTAATTTACCTTATTTGGTTGAGTCAATTGTGCAGTATTATGCTCCGTAAATTTAGTGTATATAAAACCAAAATTTATTCTTTCCATCTTATACTCAATACGTTACCAAGTTCGCTTATATACTGGCTAGACAACTGAGGAAAGCCCAATTCTCCAAAATCTGCTTCATAAATAAGTGCTAAGTAATGTTTGATCATTATGCCAACAAAATGGAATGTATGATATACGAACAACTATTCCCAGTATCCGAACAAAAAAAAAACACGTCTAGTAGCAGTGTAGCACACTTTCCAACACATTTCTATGTATATCTTAGCACTTACACAATAAAAAACAGACAACAAACAAAAGACATATAGCTAAAGAGACCAATCTATGTATTGTGTACTATGTTGCATATTGCAAAAATAGTCCCACTTTTAGTTGGACCCCACCCCCACCTTCCTAAATAAACCCGCACATTTATCTCATCAATGTTGACATGCTACTTCTGTGGTAACACACGTCAGTATATCCAACTAGCCATCGCATCACAATATTTACAGCACTGCAAAATGATGTTATTGCAAATGGAGCACCACCCTAAGTTGCAAAGTGCATGTCTATATGGTGTTTACAGGTCTGGAAAAGGTTTTCAGTGCTGACATTTCTGTTTCGTACCTCGGGTATGCATCGTGACCATACGGTTGCCCATACCCATAGTTGCTTTGCGGAGCAGGTCCCGAAATGTAAGCGCCATGTCCGACAACCATGTACATTACGGTTAATACAGAGGGTATTTGTAAAGGTCTCAACATAATATGAAGTAGAAACATAAATGCACACGGTTCAAAGAATGTATAGTTGTTTTGAATCCATCGAAAAGATAACACGATAACGTTATGCCAATACTCAATTCGACAACGTTTTATCTCATATACAATTACTGCTGCACTAAGCCTGGCACAGCACATACCTTCAAGCCTCATTCATACATGTATCATATTATATATATTAGTTTCAATTTTTCAGCGTTTTATATAGAAACTTCTCTAGCTCAGTACAATTAAATAACAAATAATTCAACCTCTTTACAAAGGCAACTCAAAAGAGACGTTAACATCAATTTCTCTAGCCATCTTAACCACCTTACTCAATTGGCAAACCTTTTGAGCAGCTTCATCGAGATCCACAAATGAGAAAATCTTCAAACCAGAGTTGTTCAACAATTCTTGGGCTTCTTCCAAGTTGGTACCTTGCAATCTAGCCACAATGGGAATGTTGATATCCATATGTCTAGTGACAGAAATAAGTCCCTTGGCAATGTTGTCGCAACGAACAATACCACCGAAAATGTTTACAAAGATAGCGGTAACCTTGCTGTCGGAGGTGATGAGTTCAAAAGCCTTCTCAATAGCCTTCTCAGTAGCACCACCACCACAGTCGAGGAAGTTAGCAGGGTCACCACCGTTAAGCTTGATAATATCCATAGTGGCCATGGCAAGACCAGCACCATTAACGAGACAACCGATGGAACCATCAAGTTTGATAAAGTTCAACCCGTACTTGGCAGCTTCAATTTCTTGAGGATCTTCTTGAGTGAAATCTCTCCAGGACCAGACTTCTTCTTGTCTGAACGAAGCGTTGTCGTCGAAACCAAGTTTAGCATCCATGGCCAAAACCTTGTTGTCGGTAGTTTCTGAGAGAGGGTTGATTTCAATTTGGGTAGCATCCTTTTCTTCGAAAACTCTGTAAAGGTTCTTGATGGTTTCAGCGGCTTCAGGAACGGCCTTCGAAGAGAAACCGAGAGTTTCAGCGACAGCATGGGCAATTTCGTCAGTGACACCCTTGTGGATGTCAATCTTGAAAGTCTTGATTGCCTCAGGGGTTTCAGCAGCAACACCTTCAATATCCATACCACCTTGAGAAGAGGCCACAATGATAGGACCTTGGGTACCTCTGTCCATTAAGATAGCAACGTAAGCTTCTCTTCTAACAAATTCTCTTTCAACTACGTAAACGGCGGTGACCTCTTTACCGGCGGGACCAGTTTGCTTTGTGATAATCTTGTGGTGCAACATTTGTTCGGCATACATTTTAGCTTCTAAAGGGGAGGAAATCAATTTGACACCACCTTTGAGGCCAGAGTCGAAGTGACCTTTACCTCTACCACCGGTGAGAGCTTGAGCCTTGATGACCATGTCTTCCATGCCAAGCTTTGCAGCAACCTTTTCAGCTTCTTCGGGGGTGAAAGCAGCTTCACCAGCGGGGATGCCAACACCGTAAGATTTCAAGAGGGCAGCAGATCTAAATTCATGAAGTGACAAAGCACGTTTTTGCTGTAAATAGGGTGAGTTAGAACACTGCCAGTGACGAATGTTGAGGTTGGAACGGCAATTGAGTTCAGAGGTTGTTGAGACATACTTGGACAGCAACGGCAGATCTGATCGATCTTGCAAATTGGTTTCTGAGCATTTTGGGTTGTGATTGAGATGGTCTGGACTAGACTAGACTTGGAAGGGTGAAAAGGAAAGAATTCTAAAACAAAATAGAATAGAAATACAAAAAAAGTAGCGAGTAGGAGTAAGAGTTAAAATATGAAAGAAGGAATAAATAAATTTATTATTATCATAGCACATCGTAGGTACACAAGTACCATACTTACCACATAATAATAAATTAGATGTGCCCTCATTTTTTTTTTCTCTCTCCCTCCCCCTCCTTCACCGGCCGGTCTTGAGGATGGACAAATTTAAATTTTTGCTTAATACAGCTTGGTTATGCTTGTTGCTTACTTGAATGGATTCACTATGAGGTTCCAACTAGATGCTTTTCTAGATCTAACTGAGAGTATACAAATTTTCGTTAGCTACAGATTTTAAAACTTTCAAGTGCTCAAACAATTTAGGAGGGGCCATACAGGCAAACGTACGATATGTGAATTATGAAAGAAAAAAATTAAAAATTAAAAAAATTTAAAAATTAGTATTGATTTTGTGTGTGCGCATGCCATTCCTTCACCTGCCAGCCAACTACCCGTGAACTTTCGGGCAATTGGAACTTTCGTTCTTTTCTGGGTACAATTTCATTATTGGCCCTTTTTTCATGAAAAGACCGGTCTATTCATATTGGTCCAATGCTTTCATCAGTAGTTAAATCAATTCCTTTGCAGATACGAATGATAGAATTCCTGTATGTCTACATTGATCTGTTGATGTGTAGACTGCGGTCTTTTTATGAATAGAGAAAATAAAAAAATAATGGTAATAATAAAAATTGGGCAAATGAAACAGCAGTTGCCCCTCCAAAATCCATAGAATTCAATAAAAATTTATTATGGCAAAATGAATGATTAAACGAGCAAAATGCACTGCACGCATAGTTTCACTAACAATTCCCACAAAGGAAGGAGGGGTAAATTCCATCAAGCTGCGTATGTGGTGTGTATGAATGTTAGGTAATGTATTAAGTAACTGACAGCTGCGGATGGATTCACCCCTACGCTGCTCGGTAAGTTTAGAGGCAAATAGCCTAACCCTGAATGAATTTAGGTTTAGGAATTTTGCTTGAAAATTTGTTTGTTTGTTTAATACTCGGCTAGTCGGTGTGAATAGAACAACAGAATCTAAGCTATGATAGGTGTTTCAATGAGACTGACAAAATTCATTATAAGCCACAGTCTAGACGACCAATATAAAAATGACAATTTGAGCTCTATATACAACATAGATACTACCCTCCAAGACATGGTCCTCGGAGAAATTAGCAAAATAATGTCTAGAAAAGTTACGGGGCTTTCGGATGTATGACACGAACGTGATCGTCAATGTAAAATTACTAGTAGTAGTAGCAGTACAATGAGATCAGGCCAAATAATGGAAATTCAGGGTAAACGCCAACGCCGCCTCAACGGCTGCAAAGATTTGGTTAAACACTTAGTTTTTAGTACATGTACTATAGCTTTTAATATAACAAATAAGATACTAAAAACATAGGAAGTAAGGCTTGGAAAACGTGAAATGTGCACATCTTGCTAAATATGAAAATTTAATGTCAAAAAAAGAGTGAATACATTGGAGGCATATTATATGCGACAACCTTATAAAACGGGTATAGAAGGTAAAAACATGTTACAAGATAGACCACATAGATATTCATTTGACGAATGTTCCATTTCCATCGATTCATGCTGTTCCAAACAAACGAGCAGAATCTCATGAACTATGCACATGAAAAGTTTATAAAGAACAATAATAAAAGAAACCATAAAAAAAGTCAGTAATATGCGCAATAAAAATTTGTAGATATTTATTTTATAAACAAAAAATATTTTGGTTGGGATTTTCAGGTCCAATAATGTCGCTTGCGTTCAAAATCAACCTTACTGCTGGTCGTACTGTGTTCCTTATCATCCGGGTTCAACAGCGATGCAATAGATGAGTTCGTGCTCACACTGGCGCAGCTATTATGTCTCGAGCTTTCCTGACTAGTAGTCGTAGCAGTGGCACTTGCATTACTTCCGTAGCCGCTAATGATACTTCCACTAGTTATGCTTCCGCTCGTGACATTTATACTACCGCTGGTGTGACGTCTTGTATCACGCGACGTTGCCAGCTGAGATATCGAAGGGTTTCTTGCAAGCATAGGAAAAGAGCCAGGCCTTTGTTCGCGAGAAGGCGGCTCGAAATATCCAGTTCCTAGCTGATGATATGGTACGCTATGGGGCATGGGTGTCGATGTTGGCGAGTTTGCATGGTGGTGGCCGTGCGCTGGATAGTAGGGCTGCTGAGGCATTGAGGTTGGTGCTGAGAAGGGATAGTGGAAAGAGGGAGGTGGTGCCGGTGTTAGTGGGTCATACACTGATGGCGCCCGTTCCCGGCTGGTAAAAGAAGGAGGGGGTCCTGTACCTCCTCCTCCTACTCCGTTCGCTGGACTCTCAACAAAAGAATTCTTGAAAATACTGTCTTTGAGTTTTAGTGCCTCGCTTGTTTGTGGCAGAAGTGATAGCATTTTTATCATGCTAGCTTGTTGGTTTCGACAACTGTCCATTAAGTTTGCAATCTTGGTTTCCAATGCACTTGTCAAATTCCGTTGGTTCAGAAAAGCTTGTTCCAATTGATACATTCTCATTTCTGTTGTGTGATAAGCTGGTGTAGATGCTGGTGGGAATGATCCGTGGTATGACCCAGGGCTTGGAGGCACCGATGATGGATATGAATAATCAGGTGTCACAGGTGTGTGAGTTTTGTTTGCGACTCGGGAAACACGCCTTTTGATTGTATCGATCCCGCTTCGATCGCCTCTTTTGAAATTTTCATGTTTGAATTCCCAAGGAGTTTCAGGGCTGTTGGAGCTTTTGCTGTTATCGTTGACCTTGTGAAAACCGTACATGTTAAGTTGGCGAACAAACGAGGCCGCATTGGTATGCTTGAAATAATGGGACAGAATGTCAATCAGCTCACTTCCTTGAGCGATCATGAAACTGTCACCGGTTGGACTCCAGTATACCACATGGCGGTATTCTGGCTTATCCAGCATCTCATACAGCTTGGCGATGAAGTTTGGTTGCGATGCCTTTTTCTCTTTACCAGCGGCATTAGAATCCTTTGAAGATTTTGACACTCTTGACAATCTAGAATAGCTGGAGCTACTTAGACTTTTTGACACACTTAACTTTTTGGCTTTGGTATTTGGATTGAGATTTGGTTCGACGTCAGATTCGGATAGTGACTCGTTGTTGTATTCATCGCCATCACTGTTGTTTTCATCTTGTCGATAGTTTACCTCTTGATGTAACTGGCTGGTGGTTTGATTGTTAAGTTGACTTTTCCGTAGTTGAGAGCGAGTATGCAGCATTGTGTCTTGCTTATTTATGTCGACGATACTACTCATATTGACGATTCGTGGTCTCTTTTGATTGTTCAAGCGATGAGAATGTTTTACGTATAAGAAATGAGAAAAGTGTAATATATGAAAGGAAAAATAATATCTAATTTCGAGGAGTAATGTTAAGTTGTTTGGAATATGACGTTTTGCAGATCTTATAGGATTATTGCATCCTTTTATACGAGAAGGTGAATCCGGATTGCAAAGAATAAATAAGATGGAGGAAGAAAAAAAAAAGAGTTAACTTGGGGATAAGTTAGTTTAAATTTAATGAGAATAAAAAGAAAGAAAAGAAAAATTAATTCAAAGATGGAGAAAACTTTTTTTTTTTTTTTTTTTGTTAAGAAAAAACTATGAATACTGTGAAAAGTAATTATAGGTTTAGCTCAAGTCACTATTACAGCCAGCTACAACATTATATACTACTATATCTAGAAGGTACCGTACAGAGCCTACAGCTAGAAAAAAGAAAAGAGAAAGCAAACAAACAAACAAACAAACAGAATGTTATGAAAAAATAAACTTTGATATTATTTCATATCCAAAAATAATAATACGCTGTGACAAAAGAAATGCTGCAAGCCATTACCTCACTCATAGTATGTGACAAGAAAACAAAAATGATTTTCTTACTCAAAAAAGTGGATTAAACTTACAATTAAGGAAAGTGCTAAATATGTCTATTTGGGTCATTTGACAGGCGGCGTATAATACCAGTATTGAGCTTTGTACTTATTTATCTGCACTCCGCAGTTTAGATAATTTTCCTAAATAAGTAATATAGCCACATATTATCCGCAGGTACTAGTTTAGGAAGATATCTCAAATTGTACTTTAAATCAACGAAAAGTGTCTGTTTTCTAAAAAACAGAACAAGTACACACGGAAAAGAGCGAGCAAATCACACAATTCAACTCTATCAAATGGATACTACTGCTAAATATGTATACGCTCCATTCTCTTTATTCATATTCCGTATATCACACACGCTTTTGGATCTATACGAGCGTGTATAGCATCTAGTATACACGAAGCTAAGTTTGCAATGAGAACTTCTGCTAAGGAGACTTATTACCGTAGTAAGTTCACTTATTTATAAAGAGTGTAGCTTACTATTCAGTTCTAAACCATTGATTGTCATAATAATTAACACAATGTGTACATCTAGACGTCTAAATTTAAGCGCTACTGCTGAGTACGCGCGCTGAAGCATTTTCTTCTTTGGCACTTTTCTATGCATTGCTTTTCTAAATTCTCTCTTTTATGCAGTCAGATCATTGTTAGAAAATTAAAAGAAACCAAACAGTGGTATCGTACGACGATCAAGGTGTTCATCAATTTTTCAACGCTCGAGTCATATGGAATAAGATCTGGCCGACGCTGGGAGCATTAAGGTGACGTTCGAAATTGACAATGCATTGTGTTTTTATATGAAAAATTGATTGAGCACAAACCACAGATCTAATCAAAAATATATGGATAGATATATATATAAATGAGTAGACTTGACAGGTCTCGCACCTCGTGCAAGTTGCTGTATTTTGAGAAAAAACTATCTCGGTTTGTACTTACCTCAATCAATATAGAATCTCACTTACTACTGTTATCATAACCATCATCACACAATTTCGTATGAATAAGTTTACAAAACCCACACTTGGGTAATATGAACGCCTTCACAAAGCATTACACTTATTCTACATAACATTGAGGCAACTGCATGATGGCCTCTTGTGAACAATAACGGGTTAATTCTAATGCGTATTTACCGAATTTGCAAAACTATATTCGGAACGTCGTGGAGTCATCAACGTTTTATATATGTCCATATATAATTGTCAATTACAAAATCATCATAATTTAATGATGCGTTTATGAGGAGTTTTATTTGTAAGCGTTCGGGACATATATAGGTCCATAAATACTGTAAATGTGATGGAATTATAATGCGAATAATTAATTTTCCTATAACTTTCAAAGCATTACTTTTACCTTCTCTTAATGACGACTTGTACGTTCAAAATCTAGTTAAATTGTAGTTTATGACCCTCCTAAGAGGTTTCATCGGGGGATATATTTCCCACTATATTGATCATCATCATACTCAATAGAATATGTATCAATGCAATAACTAGTCCACACTAGCCACTTTATTCCCTAGCATATCATGTCATGTATCTCACTGTATCATTAATTTTGGTGTTAAAGATTTCAGAGTGTTTTCTATACACTGTATCCAGACATTCCATGTAGAGTGTCCAGCTACTCATGGAACGGTTTCAATTTCAATAAAATATTACAGAATGCAACCAGTACCTCTTCTGGATCCATCAAAAACTACTTTAAAATTCACAAACCAATAAGTGCCGTCTGTAGTTTTTGCAACTGATGACTTCTA
Organism: Geotrichum australiense; assembly: GCA_030563945.1. Taxonomy (NCBI): domain Eukaryota; kingdom Fungi; phylum Ascomycota; class Dipodascomycetes; order Dipodascales; family Dipodascaceae; genus Geotrichum; species Geotrichum australiense. Next base: position 11,192 of record JAJMKR010000064.1, on the reverse strand, counting down.
GCATCTTTTCTTCTTTGAAGAGCGCTAGTGGTAAACAACACACACCCCTACATTTGGGTGCTTACTTGTAGGCATCTTTATTGTTTACCATGACAATGGTGGGTATGTATAGACTTTTAGTGTCAACTATCAAACAACGTTCTGGAACCCACATACCGTGCAGTTACCTCATCTTCCCCCTCTCCCCTGATTGCATGGAGCCTTTATAATTAGGACTATCGTGTACTTTGTGAACCATACTTGGGTGTTATCAGTTTGATCGCATCACGTAGTACACACCGGATCGTTCCGCGGGTGCCTAAATTTTTTGGGGATTTTTTAGAGATAATTATCTTACGATATCAATGTGATGATAATTTGAAAAATTTCAAGTCTGACATGTTGGTACAAGAGCTTGTATTATGACAACAAAATCACGATCAAGGTGGTGAAAAAAATCCAGGATAATATCTCCAGTACTATTAACAACACATACTAATAACTAGATACACAACCAGGCATATTGATGATTTCTAGACTTGTAGTTAAAGCTTCAAGATATGCACACACTTCCTCGAAAAGCTGAAAAATTATCAAGTGGATGTAAGTTTCCGTACCAAAGCTGTTTTCGACATCAGATTTATTAGTTTATTAAGACTTTGGCATATAAAATTTACGTGCAACAAACAGTAAGGGACTGGTAGGGCCTTTTAGTCTTAATATCTGACTACATGTCAGCTAATCGGCGAGAAAATCAAAGCAGCACTATATATATGTTGTGTGCTGTAGTCAGAAGAATGCTATTTCAGATATTTGATTTGATAGGTGCTTTTTATCACTAAAATTTAATATCCTATACTAAATTTATGTGGTTTTTGTACAACATATTGACCAAGATTTAATGAGAGCTATTTGTACGGTCTTTGTGCGGTGATTTTTTAAAAGCAAGCAATTGCCCAAATCAACTCTTTACTTGTGCTTTTTCTTTGATTTTGAGGATTAAGCATATTTTTATGATGTACAAATATGTTTTTACGTGCGGTTGTTGATTGCGATAAACCTACTGTAAGAATTCAGACGACCGTAGGAATTGGTGACCTAAACTCGGATAGATTCATGTACTGTGAGTTACGAACACTTCTCGTGTCTATTTGAGTAGACATTGGTTAATAGCATAAATCATACAATTGAGACCTTTTCCTAGAAGCATTCGAATGCAGATAACTGTACTGCAGCAAAGTTCTATCTATAGATTATGCATTGTAAAAATGATCAGCTCTTTTGGAATACTGCTTTTGCCATTTTCTAGCTCGGTATCTTCCAACTTTGAAATAGGAAACATATTGTGTTATCTTTGGCTTCTCATGGTGCTACTCTATTACGGTATACCAATTATAGAATACTGTCAATGTAGTATCGTACGTGTGGCTACACACATATATATTTTACTTGTGTACATATTGGCATTAGAATCTAATTAGTGAAAACGGGAAAAACCCTTTTCATTGAAAAATCTGAAAATTGAGTCTTCTTTTACACTAGGTAAGAGATTAGGCAAAAAAACAAATAAAAAGAGATAGATTTTGAATGCCACCGTATGTAAAACATCTGGTGCCGACTAGGAAAAACAAGGACACCCGGCCCGACTGCCATTTCTAAGTTAAATAAAGAAAGAGACAAGTAACTTTATCAGGTAGTCAAATGTTCATGGCCCGTTAATTGTTAGCGATGTGATCAGCAATTGCAGTAATACTCAAAACGGTTCTAAGTATTTAATGGAAAACAACCGGATCAGCGTCTCTATTTAACACCTGCTCACTTTATCTCTATTCTGGTACAGGTAAAGCTCACCCACATTTCGTGCTCAAGGATAGTTCTATTAGCAGATTAATGCGTATGACATATTTTATTTTATCCAAGTTAATGCAATTCATGTTCCAAAGTTAAAAAATACCTGAACTTTTATTTCAACTGGAGCTCTTAGGATCGGTGTTGAAATGATTCATTTGAAACCGACAAAGAGTACATCGACTGCAACTATATGCGTGATACTGATAGGTTCCGAAACAGTCGGAACTTCTGTCATATCAAATACTACCACAAATGTTTTATTATTTGCACTTTGACAACGTTAACTCATAAAGCAATTATATATATATACATGAGTATCTAAACTACTGTTTTTGAACTAGAAATATGGTGGTGTATTTGCAAATGAACTAATTTCCATGAAAGAATTCAAGAAAGCACAGATAATACGCCCACCAAAATTTGAAAAAAAAAAAAAAAAATCTTGTGTTTCTTACCATGACCTCGATTGCCTGGTTTCAAAGACCAAATCCAATTTTACAGTCGAATGCTTCCCATGTACTTCACTTTTTAAGCTAGCAATAAACAAAGGTTACGCGGGTAAGCTCATTAAGTATCTAAACCCTGATCTAAATAAGGAACCAACTAACCAGTAGATGAACGTACAGTAACGTCATAATGATAATTCAAATCTAATTTCCATTATGATAGTATTATCTACACCATTTTCAGTGGTCTTTGCCAGCGGTGCTTTCAATCGTAACACGAAGTATACTATATATATTTTTGCAATAAGACCTAATGGCAGTACAGTCAATAAAAATACCCAGTCATTTCAACTACGAAACGTAAATTCATTAGGCCCGATTCTTGTGATTAAGTGTTATACCCAATCAATTAAAAACTGTACTGTCAAAACTCCAAATCCACACCTGGTTAGCTTAGATTTTCACTACTACACCTTACTTTACCGGGTTAGGGTATTACTTTTTGGTACGTTGTCCTTCTCTAATTGTTTTCTGTCTCCTTCTTTTTTTTGTAAGTTTCGTCTCCACAAAGAGCACAGGAATATACCAACCGAACCCGGCAATCAACAGGTGTATCAAAATAGGAAGTTCGATATTTCAGTCAAAATGTCATCTGGTCTTCAGCGTCGAAGAGTAGGCAACAACAGCTCGCCTTCAACAGCAAGCTCAAACAATCCTAGCACCAACAACCAATCAGCCTCAAATGTCAATTCAAATTCAAGAGATGACGAACCTGAAAGTCACAGAATAGGCTACGACCCAGATGATATCAATACAACAAAAGAAGACTTGAAGCAGCCCAAACTCACTTTGATGGAAGAAATACTTCTTTTGGGAATTAAAGACAAGCAGGGATACCTATCTTTTTGGAATGACAATATTTCATACGCTCTACGAGGTGCTATTATAATGGAACTGGCATTCAGAGGAAAAATAGCTATGATTAACGACATCAACCGAAAAAGATTTCAACTTTCAGACCGCTACATTGAAGTTGTTAATGATAAACTAACAGGTGAAGCTTTGCTGGATGAAACAATTAAAATAATGAAATCTTCAGAACCTCTTTCTGTCGCAACTTGGATTGACTATTTGTCCGGAGAAACTTGGAACATTACAAAAATATCTTATCAATTGAAACAAGTCCGTGAAAGGCTGGCAAAGGGTTTAGTGGATAAAGGGATTCTTCGCACTGAAAAACGCAACTTTTTCCTATTTGATATGGCAACGCACCCTGTTGCTGATACTTACACAAAAGACGAAATTAAAAAACGAGTGGTATCATTTTTGACTTCGAGAACGATTGTTCTTCCCAACACAGCGCTTTTCCCCGAGGGAATTGAATATAGGTTTCTTCGAAGTGTTGCTGTTGTTGCTGGCGCATATGCTGCCAATGTCCTAGAAAACGTTTTGACTAATCTATCATATGATGCACGAGACCAAGCTTTTGGAAGAGCTGATGAGCTGATAAGCGAGTATTCGGAATGGCCATTTGCAAACAGCCAAAAAGGAGGACTCGGTGGTGCTGGAACGAACTTAGCAGGTGAAATTAGTAAAGAGATTGAAAATGTGGGAACGGAGAAAGAATTACAGTTGGAAATCATCCCAGCCGTTTTAAGTGTTTATGCTAAGCTGGACTCAATTCTGTAATCGAGTTGATTTTTGATAGATCAATGTAACTTGGATTTACTATTCAACTATATTGGCTAAATAATTTATACACGAATTGGTGAAATATATGTGCTGCTTCCGTAAGTTAGCCTACTTGCACCGCTAGAATATGTACGTACACAACCATACACAGATTTGCAAAACACGTATCTTTACAGCTTGTTCAAATAGACATTGATATGCTGAAAGAACTGTGCTGATATAATATGTTTCATTCAAACAATTTCTTACTTTACCCGGAAACTACTAGTACAGTACCTCAACTAATCGCAAGTGCTTCAAGAATAGTAATCCACGACGTTTGTATTTGCCATTCAAAATATCCCATATGCCTCTAATCTATCAGGCTTATGTGTATATAAATCATATAATATAAGACTACTAAACGAATTGAATTACAAGTGTACGTATACAGTTGATTTATCAATTTATCAGGTTATAAACTGAACCTTTCAAGCATATGGCAATTTCGGTTTTGTGCACCTTTGATTTTGCGTATAAACTCTTGTGACACTACTTTTACCAAATATACTGTACTTGTAAGTATCTTACAGCACGTGACTGACAGGAAAGACTGTACCTGCGCAGTACGAAATACAAAGTCGTTTTTTTTGTTGCTTCTGAAGAAGACTCCGCCATCATCTTTACATCATGGCATGGTCACTGCACTCAATTGGCCGTTCAGGCCCTAGATTGATAGAAGATATACTTGCATTTTCCTTTGATGATACAGACTATTTTGCAAATTTCAAAACAACACGCCCCTATTTAACTCCGGTCGTCAGAAATGGCAACCAATTCGAATATGCAGATCAAACCAGATTCTACGCCTACCTGCTCAGTAGTGATCCGCTAGTTAGACTACATCTGGAAATGGAGATAGACAAACCTATCCCCAGTACCGTCATTCCAGATTTCCATCAGGTTATAGATGCTGATGAAATTCTAGAGCAAAGCGATCGCGTCAAGGTGGCGAGATTTCAGTGTCGAGTGACTAACACAGTGCTGAATGTAAAAATATCGAAAAACGTGCTTGACGATGAGTTTTGGAGTATGTTTCACCAAAGCAATATTCAGAAGAGATACGACGAATTTCCTGGAAAAAAGGACGCTAATGTTCCTGATACTATAGCATCTATAGGAACGTTTTTAAAAATGGCTTCCAATGCTTTATACGACAAGAATCACAAAACTATACACACACAGAATTCAACGCTAAATATAAGATTCGACAAATTTAAAGTCTTGGACACTTTAGGCTTTACCCTTGATGGCGACGTCTGGGTGCCTCCTTCTGTTACAGACAGAATTGGAGGGAAATTATCGAAGATAATAATGGAGATTCTAGTAAAAATGGATTCTCATGAACTCAAAGACGTCAATCTTGAAATGAGCCAAATGGTCGGCTGGGCCAATACGCAATCATGGAACTTTGTTGACGACGAGACCTGGCTGGCCTATAGAGATCTCGGCTTGGCAAATGGGGTAAATGATGAAGTTATTGAGAAAGGCTACGAATTGCGATGCCAGCAAGATCCATCTAATTCAGTGCTTTATTTCGAAGCTTTCAAGAAATTGGCGAAGTCTGAAGAGCTACAAATTAAGGTGATGCAACTCATGAGTTTGGGAATTGTTGGTCTTTCCGAAGTGAAAGCTGCTTATAACCAATTAGGTTGGGAAATCGATCAACCTTTAGATGCTAAAGAATTACTTGACATTGCGCGACGCCGAAACATACCCGACAAAACTGTTCGAATAATATCCGAGTATGCTAGCCTCAAGTCCGTTATCGAAGTTCTCGATTCTTATAGTGCACTTGGAATTGAAAGGAACAAAAGCAATGAAGAGATTGTTGGAATTGCATATGCTATGAAGTTTGACGAAAAAGGACAGAGTGACACCCTTAATAAAGCTATTATTATGATTGCACGAGACTTGAAAAGTGACACACTGTTTCAAGCATACGAGAAAAATGTTGAACCGTTTCTAGAACCACTATCATTAGAAATGGCTTATGAAATTCTTGGGTCAAATGAATATGATTCGATAGACGAAATAATAAGCCAATTTTCGTCAGTTGTACCGAGTTTAGATGATTCGCAAGATGACTATTTCTTATTCCGACGAGCTTTGAGAGTCATTGGCAAAAGCAGAAATAGCAAAAAAGTCGAGCTCTTGCTGAGTGGCTCGTTGAATTTCTCGCTAGACGAACCTGTTGGATTGCAAAACATTGGCAACACATGTTATCTAAACTCACTTCTTCAATTTTATTTCACTATAACCCCTTTGCGACAAAAGGTTATTGAGCATGCAGTATCAAAAGTCCCTTTAACGGAAAATCTGATAGAGCTTCACGATGGTACTAAAGAAAAAAAAATTGGAGGAAGACTTGTGACCAAAGGTGAAATCAAAAGATCGCAAGAGTTTGTAAAACTTTTAGGGCAGCTATTTTTAGATTTGATCACCGCCGAGACTCAAGCTATTACACCATCGAAAGAACTGGCATACTTAGCTTTGGTCCCAACTTGGAACAACGAAGATGAAGAAATGGAAGATGTTGACGGTGCTAGCACGCCAGTCTCCACTCCCGGTGAAGGAGATTCTGGCGATACAGATGCTACTAAAGTAGTAGCATACAACGAACCTGAGGAAGACTTGAACAGGAAAATAAACGACTCATTATTTGGGAGACAGCAGGATGTCACTGAATGTATAGGGAATGTACTTTTCCAGCTTGAGTCTGCTTTTGAACCAGAAAATTTTGATCAAGATGGAGAGCAGATCGATATAGTCAAATCCCTATTTTATGGGAAAACCAAGCAAATTCTAGAGCTTGAAAATGGCTCAAATAGGAGAGAAAAACTAGAATGGTTCCAGAATTTGTTTGTGAACGTGGAAACGCACGAAGACTCAACTCTGTACGAAGCTTTAGATAAGTATTTCAGCACAGATGTTATTAATATGGACGAAGGTGGTTCTACGAACAGAACATTGACTATTAAAGAAGCCCCTCCGGTTCTACAAATCCAGATTCAAAGAGTCCAGTTTGATCGCGTGAAAAATGAACCTTTCAAATCAACATCTGTACTAAAGTTTGATGATACCATATATCTTGATCGGTACCTTGATTCAGAAATCAGTACTAATCCTGAACTAAAGGCAAAAAGAGACGAAGCACATGGATGGATCAAGGAATTGACTGACTTGAAGTTAAGACTAAAAAAAATTACTGACATGTCTCCTTCTGGAATGACAGTAAAAGATAACCTAAAGTCCACAGTCGAGTGGCTCAAATTTCAGTCACAAAGGGCTGAGCTAGCAGTTCAGGTTCAACCTTCCACTCTCGATTATCTTAGTGAAGTTGCTTCAAATCTTGCTGAAGAGCAAGCTCAACTACAAACAAAAATATCTAAGCTGGAAGATAAACTTTCCTCACAATTTGATACTTTTACTAAACACAAATATAAGCTCTACAGTGTGTTTATACACAAGGGAAAAGTTTCATTTGGACATTATTGGATTTATCTACATGATTTTCAGTCTGGGAAGTTCAGAAAATACAACGATCAAACCGTTACAGAGGTTGGTGAAGAAGAGGTCTTTGTGTATCAGAACTCAGAGGGAAGCCCAACACCGTACTTCTTGGTGTATCTGAGAGAGGACATGGTCAATTTGAGTCAATGTGTGGTAAGAGATTTGGATTATGAAAGAAAAGTTTGAATAATTATATTTTCACTTAGTTTGTTTGTAGAGTTGATATTATTTACCTTTTTTAGAATTCTCTTCGTCAATATTGCGTACTAGTCTAAGTCCAAAGGAACTTTCATAATAATTTTAGCGGTAGTTGCTGTACCTGTTGAAGAACTAAGTCATTATCACCCTTGAAGTAGAAACATGAAATTCAGATTTTCTTGTTTATCTTACAAATGACACTGGAATGTAACAAAAAATATCCTTGAGGAACTATATACGGGCAAAACTTATGATAGGATATAAGTATAAATAAGCCGGTACAGAATAAGCCCAAAATAGCTGTATATAATAGAAAACTTCTTGAACACTTTACATCTAAAATATCTTGACTCGGTATGCTTTTCTTCAAATACTGTCAACAGTTCGATACAATAAAAATAGTTATATGACAGGATTACCTTTGTCAATAGTTCCTGCTCTAATAGAAAATTTCGATAGTTGACTTTAGGACTCTCTTACGTTTGGTAGCAATAAGCTGTACCGTATACACGCAAGTTTACAACACCTTTTTAAGGTCTTGATAATTGTTATGACAAGTGAATCATTTTCCTATTAAGTGAGTTTGCAATTCCTGAATCCCTCTTCTGATTTATATATATAAATGTTTTTTGGTTCAATTTCGGTCTAGAAAGTTTTAAGTCAGTTCAATGCCTTCAGTATCAATCACGACAATATTTTACAAAAATTTTAACGCTTTCTTCTCCGCTAGTTCTATGGTAATTGAGCAGGTGTAAATTATACTCTCTTTACACCAAGTTTTATAAAATCCAAGTTGTTACACGGAAGCTCAGCTCGAGTTCATCTGATTACAAAATAATTGAAATGATATTATTTTTTGTACTTTTTCATATCACAAACGAAGTTTCGTTGGTTCCTTCTTTTTGGGAATACATTATATTAAATACTAACTTAACTAAACGTAGAATATTTTGGATGATTTCAGTTGTATTCGTTTATCTTATGCAAAGTAGCTCTTTTCATTGAAAGAGTTTTGCGCACAGTTAATATTTATAAAACTATACGCTAAGATAGGCGTTTTGGAAAAATATTGTTTACAATATAAAATATCACACCGGAAAAAAATATTTACTTTAAAGTATACCTAAAGTAAAATTACCTTTATTAAATTTAGAAAAAATTCCCATTTTTGAACAAATTTTATCAACATAGGTCAGAAAAAGTGTTACTATAACGATAAAAAGGCGTTTTTACACGTGGTTAAAGTGAAATATATCTACTTTCCATAGCAATCGGCTTGTGTTCAAACAAATTATTGTGTAAGGAGCATTTCAAACAAGATTTTGTCGAGATGCTACTTAATTTCACGGGAAACTTCATTCATACAATTTGATTTATAGAAGCAAAAAATTTGAGACAAATTTATCTCGGTGTATATAGCTATATTTATTTAGTTAAATTAAAGCCCTGGATATAAAGAGAGAGAAGGAAGGAACTCAAAAATCCTAAAACTTTTGTGTGGTAGATTATGACATCGAAACTCGAAACGTTAGCGTTTCCCGGGTTTTGCGCTGAGAAATCATGGATAATAATCTAGCATTACTAGAACACAAAACGGGTTAAAGTCTAAAAGCTCACCCCATTAGAGTCGAGATTTTTTTTTTCTATTACAATAATAAATTTACTTCTTTTTATCCGTGTAAAATCACACAATTAGCTCGACTTTTATATTTGTTTTTTTGAAAAAAGTTCACATAACAGGACATCGCTTAAGCTATTAGATACCATGGAAATTTAAACGTGCTTGCGGCCCAACTAAACTGTAAGGACAAAATATATTATGGTACCAATTTTACTACCTTGAATTTTTCATAATGTAAAAGTATACCATCCTCACGTCGGAGCTGACTTTCATATTTAATATTTCTGGCAGGAACCTGCTTCTAAATATCCAATGATTGATGTGCTCTAAAAATATGCAAATTATACGACTCAGAGCACAAGAAGCACAGAAGCATTTTTCCCAAATAAAACAAAAATGGGAAAGCAGATGGAATCGTGTAAACATTCTCTGATAAATGGTGAATTTTACGACCAAATATTGCTGGTGAAAAAAAATTTCCGTTAAGACCCTCTGAACATGAGGATGAGATTTTTTGATTTTCAGAATATTCGGTTGTAGCTTTTACATTTAATTGAGACCACTTATACACTTTAGTTAAAGCACCTATAAATTTTTAGTTGTTTTGCAATTTTATAGTTTTTACCTGAACATTGGGATTATCATTGATATCGGACACGGTCAAGATATTCAAATAATGTATCTGGTACTACTAATGTTTAATTGCAAAAAATGAGTTTTATTGTATTGTTAAACAAATTCAGAAAGCACGACTAAAAAATGAAAAGTCCTCTAAAAGACGATGTTAAGTGGTTGTAAAATACCTTAAGTATAATCCTAACAAATGACCTATTTTATGTCATGAACGTTTGTAACAGTTCTTGGTATTTAGAAACTGGGAAGTGTGCAGTTATATGGTGGAATAAATGCATATGGAACGCTTTGCTATTGTGTAAATGACAGTGACAAGCATTCACAATCAATCGTAAAGGATTGTGTGTAGAACCTATGAAACAATAAAAAAAGCTATTGGTTTGATAGAAAGTTAAAATAAGCAATTATGAAAATAAACGGGTGAATATATAGAAACAGCGGCAACTATACGGAAAGGCATGCACTTCAAAGGTCCAACAAACACATTTATTACCAAAAATGGTTCAGAACATGTTGACTATAGGCTATAGCACATCCTAGAATACCAGAATAGCTACCAGTCAAATTTAAACTTAGAGAAGGTGTAGCAATAGACAATTCAGTGGTTGCCTAATACGGAAATTTGTTTTAAAAAAGTATAAAGAATTACCTAACTCAGCATTGGTTATAAAAAACCAAATAAGAAAAACACACAAAAAAATAAAAATTAATAGCAAAAAATATACAAAAAAAGATAAAAAAATATAAAGTCAATTTTATGATAGAGAAATGAAATAGTTGAAAATTAAATGAATATGAGAGTATAAATTTCAAAAAATTTTAATATGAATTTAAGTAAGAAGAAAATAATATGAGAATATACATTTCAAAAAATATGAATTTAAGCAAGAAAAAAAATAATACGAGAATATAAATTCCAAGAAATACGAATTTAAGTAAGAAGAAAATAATTAAAAACCAGGTAAAAATATGAAGTAAAAATACAATTATGAAATATTAACAAAATAAAAAATAAAACAATATCAAAAAAGTAAAAAAATAAGTAGATATATAAGCAAAAAGATGAGTAAAAAAAATTAAAACAATGAAATATTGACAAAATGAAAAAGTTACAAAGGTATACAAAAAATAATAAAAAATTAAAACGATAAAGAGATAACAATGAAATATTACAAAAGAAAACAAATAAAAAAATATAAATAAAGAGGTCAGAGGGGGTC